>JANCMA020683073.1:0-17919 GCA_024336925.2 Zoanthus solanderi | reverse complement strand
GGCGGGAATCGAACCCCACATCTTCGGTTTACTAGTCCGACGTGTTAACCACTACACTACAAGGACTAACCACGCTGAAAACGCAGCCAGTTAGTGTAATGAATGAGGTAACTGCAGGGATCCCGAGGCATTATTTTCTCTATAGTGACATAATTTACTTCAAGTGATTTCCCTTCAGTTGTACTCGGTAGATTACAGGCACGATTTAGGAAAGTTGATGCAATACTTATTTTATGTTTCTTTTCGCGTGATTAAAGTCCAAATATCTGTCCGTGAGCGCTGGTTTACGAAAGACGTCAATGACGATAAAACCATTATTTCTGGACAATAAGGTATCTAAAAAAGAGTTTTGTGAAGAATTAATGTTCCATCCACTTATTACTATAAAAACTGGAAAAAAGCATTCTTTTAGTTGAATGAAGGGCCTAGCACAAGAAGAATTCAGTGCTCTAATATCAGAGTTCATTCCCTTCTTACCTTCGAAGACTTTTTCCATGACCTTTTACAGTTTCCCATGATCTGATCTCAACAGTTCAATTATATTTCTCAAAACATAAAATTATGTTTCCTCAAATTTTTCCTGACATGTTACTTCAAATGCAAAGTGAAGAAATGTCTTTGAGACATAGCACAACTTTTAAGTATTGTGCAATTACATCACACTGTCTTCTACAAACCTTTAATACTTAACAGGGTCTTTAAACAACGAGAACGGGAACATGAATGACGACGGCTCAGAAAAATCACATTTCTGGTTTGCGCTTTACTTATATGTGCAGATCATTAGGGTTTTGTTTCTTTGCTTTAAGCTTTGTGAACAGAAAAACGAGGAAATGTTTCTTCATGAGGCTAAACAAATACTAAGAAAGTTTTTACTGTTACGTCCTCTTAGTCCCTACAACCCTTAAAAAAGTCTTTTCACGTTGTAATTGTAGCGACAACTCCGTTCAGGTGTCGAGCTCGATGCATTCCAACGTGCAGTTATTGTATTTACTATTGTTCTTTGCCGCCGTCGTCGGCGTCACCGTCCTTACTGCTTAAAGTTTCTAATACCAATTTTTTAGGACCCTGATTGAAATTCCATTACCATGAATATGTACATAGTTGTACCTGTATTTTGTGTGACCATAATAAGCGCCAAAAGTCGTCAACTGTGCGAGGCAAAGGTCCTTGTGCAGCTAAATATTGGATCTTGCCATCTGGACCCTGTGGAAAAAAGGCTATGAATAGCTGTAACATGGCATACTCAGTCAATGCTCAATTACAAACTAAATGCTAAGAAAACTTCAGAAGCTCTATGATAACTCTTTCAGAAGCCTTAGTTTACAGCTTTAACAAATACAACATTATAAAAATTATCATAATACACCTAAAACTACTGATATGCAACGATGAAGTATGGGCTGATGGGTGGGTATATAGAGAATATTACACAGTGGCGTGAACATATATGAAGTTTATCTTTGATGGAAAAAATATTTCAATCATTCGCTGCCCTCACTCGTGAAATCTTTTTTCCACAAGAAGATAAACTTCATATGTTGAAACCAACATGTAATTTTCTTTTTATTGTACAGATATGAGTGTTTCGAAAATAAAAAAAAACTAACAAAGGAAAAACAAAGGAATGATGTCAGTGATATCTTCACTAGTGAGGATATGGAAAAGATCTCACTCGTATCCCGGATGTACAGTTTCATATGGATAATACTAGTTGTCTATTTTTTGGTAAAACACTCATATCTAAGTAATACAGACAAATAATAGATCAGAATGATAAAGTTATATTTTAATGGGTAGATAAATATATGGAATGGATTGACAGGTGAATGGATGGAAAGATGTATGTATACGTGTATGAATTAGATGATGGAATGTTGGGACAGATGAATAGACGAAAGGGTGGACAGATAGATGAGTGGCTGGATGAATTAGTATATGGATAGATGGATGTACACATGAATGGATGGACGGATGATATAATGTTGGAACAAATGAATAGACGAATGGGTGGACAGTTAGATGAGTGGTTGGATGACTTAATGGAGGGTGGGGTTCAATAGTCGGAAGTGAGGATGCAATGTTGAAAAAGAGGTTGGGGTTAGGGTTGGGTTACAGTTAGGGTTAGGGGTACGATTAAGGGGAAGTGGAAGAGAAATGGAAAGAAAAAGAAAAATGGGAAGAAAATACAACTAAAAAAATGTTTTTCTTTTCATTTGATTCAAAATGATACCTTGATATAATTTCCATTGATATAATCTGATCCATCAACACCGTCAATCACTGGTAACTTGATTCGAGTGTAATCATCTGAATAATAAAAAAAGAGAAATACACATATTTCAGAAGCTGTCAGCAAGATATTGAACAGTGCTTTAAAATGTTCACATCTGAGGGTCTTAATAATACTAACTAGTTGCTGTTAAGTGAAGTGAGATAGCATATATTTTTGCAAACAGGATTTTGGCAAAAAGGCATTTCTTGAAGGATTAATTGGCAAACAAAAATCCTGATTATTTGAGGTAAATGTATGTGGCTGCCATGATTTAAAAAGCATAAATTCAAACATAAGACTGAAAATTTTTATTATGTTTCACTATGGTACCAGCACTTTCAAGCATACTGGGTGTATCAAAAAATGTCCCAAAAGGAAAATTCTCTTTAAATCGGATAATTCTATTCTGCTAAATTTAATATATATTTTGCAACCAAGGGTAGTTAGGAGTCTTCTGGTATAACTAGGCCAAATAGTTCTTTCTAACAGTAAATGTATGACTCCAGGAATGTGCTTAGAACTTCTCATCTAATTTTGAAATGGCTTGCATACAAAATGATCAAGCTGAAAATGAGATGTTATTCAGCTACTTGCAAGCATGGAAGATTTTGAATAAACTGTCAAAGTTTCATAAAAAATGGTGCTTGTTAAGAGCAACGAGTGACCACCGAAGTAACTGAATATACCATTGCGTGCAGTTGAACATTAATTTTAGCATGACTTACAGTATCCCATGCAAGAGTGGGCACATGAATAAATTTAGGCACACAATTGAACACAATTGAATACAATTACACAAAAATAAAGCGATTTAATAAAAAGTTTTTCCATGTTACACCCACATTTAAGGAAAATCCAGCCTCATCACAGAATGATGTTAACATTTTCAAGAAAACATGCATTTTGGGCACATACTGTAGCCAGTGGCAAAACTGTTGCCTGCACTGGTAATCACCCGCCGGTAGCTAATGACACCTTAATAATCTGAAATGGATGAAAGTGTAAATCTAAATGGGTTATCTGAAAGTTGCAGAGGAAAAACTGATTCTTTCCTTGCCAGACTAGTAGTCATTTAGAAGATTTTGAACTGCCTGAATGTTCTCTTCAGACCCTGCTGATCATGGACGTCAAGATCAGCCTTTGTTCAGGTTGTGAGTTGTGTCGTGTAGGCTGTACTTTCCTACATTTCTATACTCTGTTCTGCGTGATGGACAGCAAACATCAGGAAAATGCTCTGCAAACTTTTGAAAGACTGTTCTGATGTCCCTGTCATTGTGATGATAAATATTCATTTTCCAAAAAGACTCTCTGTAGAGGTGTAAACTGGTGTCTCTCCCTCTGGTGTCAGCATAAAATTGGGGAAGAGCTGTCTAAATAAATTTACAAAACCGTTCATGTGCATTCCCTTGGGTATCAATGAAATGTTTTTAAATCTTTTGGAAGAATACTTTAATTAAAACATGTTGTTCAAAACAATGAAATCAATTATTAAATAAATAAACATTCAAAAAAATTAAATCAGCTTGCTTTTATGTAACTGTGTTCTAATCTAATAATTTGTAAATATTATTTTCCTCTAAATATTTGTCAAAAGAGTGGAAAAGTGCAAAAAGAACAAAAAAAAAACTTGCATAATAGAGAAGATTTTAGTCAATAGTGCAGAATTACAGCTGTTGTAAAAAGACCAAGGATTTATCATGTTCTTACAAAATACATGTGTATAGGAATAGAAAACTCTGACAGTATACCTTAGTTTAAATGTTTTCTGTCCAGAGCATTATTTTTATTGTTCTTTGATACTTTGTAAATCACACTAGTAACCTTACTAGGTCGAATAAGGATGTTAAAATGTAGGCCCTCAGAGACATATCTGTGTTTATGTCTGTGTATCTGTCATGATAACGGTCTCCATCCACCTTAGAGTGGTAAAGATGGTGTCCCCAATTAGTAGGCCTTTGGCCAGCATGTTTGGCAGGCATGATTGGCAAAGTTAGTAAGATCTCTGCCTTCTGACCACAAGGTCCCCAGTTTGATCCCTGGCTCTGCCAAGGTTTGAACTGATTTGTGCGACTTTCTTTCCCTCCTAAGCTAACTCAGCTTTCCATCCTTCCGGGGTAGGAAAATGAGTGCCAGTGTCTGCTGGGAGCTAACCTGTGATGGATTAGTGTCCCATCCAGGGGGAATCAAAGACTCTCATCTGCTTAACACTACAGAAACTGGAGATAAGCACCGGCTCCTTGGGCCACTTGACTCGTAAAGGATTTAGCTCTAGTTAGCTTTTTTTTGCCAGCTGTACGACTTGACACATAAATAAAGTTGTTACTTACTCATTTACTGTACCTTGCATAAATTAAATAAATCAATGATCCCTAAGATATTTTTCTATCAGTCTATGCTAAGATAGATCACAATGATTAGACCACAAACTTGGTCAGGGAGCAGAGTTTTTTGGACTAAAATGTGAGTTCTCAATGAATGAAGCATGCATGCAAATATTTTCTTCAAGAAAGATTGTTACTCACAAGGCAAAATGTCCTTGTATCTATTTTTTGAGCGGTTCACTTCTCTCTCTCCCTGGCTTGTAGAATATTTGGGGTCTTTTTTCAGCTTTGATGTCAAATCCTTCAGCTCCTACAAGTTAACAAAAAGAAATCAGTAAATTAAATTAATTTATACTTTTGAAAACGCTTATAAATAACCATGCAATTGTAATTACCTTCACTTAAAACTGAAGATGGCTTTATGAAAGTCGAAACATGTCTTTTAAATTTAAAAGTGTTGTGTTGTTTTTTAAAGCTGATTTGTTCCCTTGTGCTCCTACGCTCATATGGAAATCACAAAAAGTTGTACATGAAGAAAGATTTTAATAAGATAGAACTTTTAAAATTTCACGCGAAGAAGATAATTTTTAGAAGCAAGTAGCGAAGCATTCACTGAAATTTCTCAAAAGCTGAAATTAATTTTAATAAAACATTAGAAGAACTCAACAAGTATTTGAAATGTTTTCACACGTCGCCATCCCCGCGATTAAGTAAGTACTGAATCGCCATCTTGAAGCGATCTTGGCAAAACAAGTTAGAAATCTGCATATTTTCGCTACCAAATGTTTGCCGCGATAAAAAAAAACAATTTCAACAACTGTAAATCTGGTATTCAGTAAATCTAGCAAAGGGTTAAATTTCATTTTAAAAAATCAAACAAAAAACTGATCAAAAATGTCCCAAACTGCTTCACAAGAAACCTTCTTCAAACTTATCTGAAAGGCGGGAAAATTGCTGGACGTGCGCCAAAGAGCCCGCCAAATTAAAGAACTTGATTGTATACTCTGATAAAGGGCAACTTTCACTAGAGTAAAAGCTCAATAAAAATCATTTTGCTTGATATAGGCAGTGGTTTGAATTTTTTGAAAACTCGACCATAGGTTATAATTTTTTGCTGGTTAGCGACACATAGACCAAAATCACATGATCGATTTTGACCAATTCCAGGCGCGGATTTTTTACAGTGAACGAAAGTTGCTTATTCATCACTAATAATGCTGTAAATATTACTTAACTTAATTGAGTAAGTTGATTTTGAAAATGATAATAGTCGGCAGCATATTGCGAAAATGAGACAAAAACCACCTCATCACCTGAAAGGCATGCCTGTCTATATTCACCCGTCCATGGTCCACCACTCCTGTGGGTAAGAAATGAAACTGGATATCGGGGTGATCTAGTCCTTCGCGACTACGTATAAAACCGCCAGCCTCAAAGTGAGCAGTCGCTCCCCATCCCTTTCTTAAAAGAATCCACTTCACACCGATGGGAATCATGTTCCAAATCTTTGTAGCACTGTACAGCGTAATTGGTTGCTTACACTCCTAATATGGATAATAAAACAACGCAATGAAACTGTTAAACTTTGCTACATATTTAGTGATTATCAAAGGTAATATTTTATTTCGTAGCTTCGAGTCATTGAAAATTTATAAGTATCTTCATACTAGATGATCTTAAGACTTAAAAGTTCTAATGGCGCTAAATATTCACGTCTATCTTTGATGAACAACATTTCTAGTATTCAACTGAATCAGCCATTACACAATACCGTGTGGAAAAACCTAGTGAAGTTTAGAATTGCGAGACACAGACTAACCCGTCGGGGACGTTGCGCTGGTAAAGCTGAAATGAAACCTAGCACTACCGTTATCACTACCCACAGACAAAATTCATGAACAAGAAACAATATTATTTCCAAAAAATCGTACTTGGAAGGCACAATTTGCATATAACAAGCGTGAATTCATTATCCAACGCATACCAACAAAACTCTATTGTTTTAAAACAGAAACTATTCTTTTATTCTTTTTCTTCTCTCCCAGCAGAACTTACACTAACGCAACTCCATTGTTGCTGAACTCGCTCCATTGTCACCGAAACACAAGAGAGATTGCCTTTGTTGTTATCTGCAAACCTTTAATCAATTAAATCTCAAGGAAAGTCTGCTGTATTCCTGGACTATATTTTACATTCTGACATCGGCCTCTTCACCATGACAGAGAGAAACGTGGCTACGCGCGATAAAGACATGCCTGCAAAAATAGAGTTTCTTCCATTTGAAACTCACAAGTTTCTACAGCAAACCGCTGGCCGTACTAATGATGAAACTGCACTGTTATTCAAAAGATCTATTGACGTTAAAAAAAGTTGGATCAGGTGAAAAGTCTTCTTTTGAGAACTCTGAATGGAATAGTTCAGAGCAAGGCTTGTTATTGTTACCTCTCTCGATACTCTCAAGCTCATCCAGTTACGCCTGCCACGTTTTTGGAGGAATTTGGTACATACTTGGGCTCTGTTGTTTAAAGGCCGATTAGCGGTAACCCAGGGTTAAATTTTTGAAGCCATGGTCTTGTTTAAAATCTTCTAGAGACGGATTTGATATGTAACTTTTTTTTTCCATGGAAAATCTGAACAGTATTTTAGAAGAACCGTAATATTTTCCTTAATGAAGCAATAGCTGCTGTAATTTTTGCCACTGGGTTAAAGTTAACCCACCTGGAACCTATCATTTTGACGCCTGAGTTGCTAATACTGACTGTTGACTTTAATTTCCACTTGGACGTGGATAATGGCCTAATGCAAAAGTGTTTAATGACCTAGTTTCTATGGGACTTTAACTGCACAAAAAAGGCCCAACACATATCAGTGGTCATACCCTTTGATCTTCTGATTACAAGTGATGTTGTTACATCTATTCCTGTGGCACATTGCTTCCTCTCTGATCATGCAGCGCTTTTTTTCCCACTTAATACATTCATGCCTGACCACTCAGTCAAGGAGATAATTTATCGCAATTTAAAATCAATCCATCTAGACATGTTTCACGTAGAGTTTGTGAATGCTCGAGCTGTGTACAAAGCCTTATGAAGACTTGAAATTGACTTCCGTATATAATTCAACACTAACCACTATTCTAGACAAAAACGCACCCTTAAAGAGGAAGTCGATGGTTTCCAGAACGTGTGTTCCCTGGTTTAACAGTTAAATCAAATCCGCTATAACAACGATAAGGAAAGCTGATTCAAAATTTCAGGAAAGTTTACGTTCTTTAAAAATCTCATGTATTCATGCTACCAGCATGATCTACCGCGCAAGCTGTGCATAGTACACTGATCTCATCACTGAGAACAGCTCGGATCAAGGTTAGCGGTTTTGCACAGCCAAGTTATTGCTCTTTGAGACTAATGATACAGAATCCCGCATCATCTGCCTCATTACGCCTTCAATGTGTGACTTTTATTGGCTTTCAATTAAATTAAGAATTCAGTTTAAGATTTTCCTGTTTGTTTCTAAAGCGATTCACGGTATTGCTCCATCTTATGTCAAAGAGCTGATCTCTAATAAAACCCGGGAGTTTATAGTCTGCGCCCCTTATCTTTAGGCATTTTACTTACTCCTCAATCACATAGGACAAAAGCCACTTTAGTATATAGGATCTTTCAGACGGCAGCACCCACGTTATGGAATAAGCTCCGCACAAGCTCTGTGATTTTAAGTGATATAAGTTCTTTCAAGTGAATTTACCTTATTTTCTCAATTTTGTGCACCAATTTAAGTTAGCTATTAACAATTTTTGTTTTAATAGCTTTTTATTGTATCTACATATTTATATTTAACAATTAGAATATAAGCTTGCAATTTTTATCGATTAGCGATAGAAATTGAGAGCAAGTATTTCAATTGTTTTAATAGAAATCTCTGAAGAAGAAACAAAAGAACAAGAGACTGTTTTGACAAACAATTATTAAATTTATTAAAACAACCAATGCTGATGATACACCAGCGACCATTTCGAGTGAAACTGTCAAATTGGTACTTCAACTTCATTTATTTCTTACCTTCCAAATTTTTATACCAAAATTTCTTGCTATTTAAGTTTTCTCTGGGATTGCTTTTTAAATAGAAGGGTTGCTTCTGAAAAGCGCCATATTGCATTACTTGTTTATATCCCACAGACACTATCTATCACCTGATAGATAGCGAGTATGGTACTCAATCAAATTGCAAATAACATATAAGGCAATTCAACAAAAAAATAGCAATTTATAATACTGCATTTTTATCTTTAAAGCCTGGAAATTAAATGTTTGTTAATTGTAACCGTTCCTTCACTTACTGTCACTTGAAAGGCAAGGCTTATTGTAGCAATGGTTTGTCACTCAATGTTGAAGCTTTCAAACTCAAAGCATACATTTACGTTGCTAATCATCAACCACAGAGAACACAATGAAGACCAAGTTAATTCTGACCAAGCTAAAATATTTTCGCAAAAAATATAAATTAAAACAACATTTTTTTTACAGAAAATGTTACTGTTGTTGTTTTTCCCAAGGCTTGAAACTTACATGTTGAAAATGCATCTCTAGGTGATCCTGTAAGTTCTGTCCAACTCCAGGACGGTTGGCTACCACAGGGATACCAAGCTTCCTTAACTCCTCCCCATTCCCAATGCCTGATACCATTAGCAAATGTGGCGAATTAAATGCACCTCCACAAAGTATCACCTCCTTTGTGGCCCTTGCTCTTTTTATTTGGTTGTCATGGTGATACTCCACTCCTACAGCTCGATTTTTTTCAAAGAGTATTCTAGTTGCAAAAGCCTTGACATCAGCTTGGAGGTTTTTTCGTTTTAAAACAGGTCTCAAATAGGCTTGAGAGGTGCTCCACCTAAAAACAGCAAATTTTATCAAAATACCAATAACAGTACACTTTATTGTCAATAAATCATTGACTACCTCTTTTCATATCAACACCCAGGCCACTATAACAAAAGTGGAAAAATCGAGGCAAATTGAGCACACTCCGTTTCCATCAAATGAGGTACAATGCAAGTCAATTACATTTATCCCAATACATTAAATACCTTCTTCCATTATGAATAGTCATATCCATTCTGCCAAATCCTTCCTGTTGAAAGCCATTCATGTCTTCTGTATATGGATAGCCAGCCTGGAGAGCAGCATCAATGAATGCTTGATAAAGGGGGCTGTCACTCTTGCCACGTGACACATGAAGGGGACCACTATCTCCACGGTAATCATCAGCACCTAAAGGGGAGTGGTTTAGAGTTATTAGTAGTACGATGGTAGCTAATAGGCAGCCTTAAAAAATGAAGAGATCCAGTAGGTCTCTAATTGAATAATGCCATAAACAGTATAAAACGAATGCTTCAAATGTCAGCTCTTTACACTACCGTACTTATGGTGATGATTAAAACCTTTTAACCTAGCGAATGAGTTTTTAATATGTGTCATAAATCACCTACTTAATACAAAACACCATAGCAAAATATGCAAGTCCTAAACATTGCCTGTGACATCTAAGAAAAAGTTGTTCTTCCATTACAAGTTGCATCACGAATGACAAACAATACAATGCCATCACCTTAAAGGGCACTTTTAATATCTACTCTCTATCAAATGTATCATGCCAGCACATTACTACTGGGTACAACAGTTATATGTGTCACAACATCCTATTACATCAGATAACCGGCCTGCTCAATCAAACTGCAGTGGATCATGTTACATCAAAGCACATTATGTTCAAGTACAACACATTATGTCAAAAACGTGTGTTTTCTTGAGACAAAGTAAGTCACACTAAGTGTACATTATGTCATACCATTGCAATACATGTCACACTACATATTATACTGCACTGTTGGGTTAGTTTCATTTTTAACAAACTTCCAAGGTTTAATTTATAAGATACAAAATGTGACATTGCAGCACATGCCACACTGCAAACTATTTCATAATACAATAGCATCTAGATCACATCAAAGCACAACTTACACTAAAGCATATTGTATAATGTACATATATCATCAAAAACTTACAATAAGAGGCTCACCAAGTTCATGGGTTTGTGATTTTCTGAAGTATGGTAGACAGTCGGCATAAGACCAACCTTTTACACCTTCTGTTTCCCATCGATCATAATCATAAGCATGACCTCGAATGTAGACCATACCATTTAGAGATGAAGACCCTCCCCAGACTCTTCCTCTTGGGCAATACATTCTCCTGTTTTAATCAAATTTAAATGTTTTTATTGCAAAATGTTGAAAAATTAACATTTTTATCCTGGCAGTGATTTAATCTTGGCATAATTTTATGAACTTTTTATAAACACAATATTTAATACAACATGTGCAAATTAATTGTTTTAGCATTATTCATTTAATGGTTTTAAAGAAAGTTAAACAATTATCTGTTTATTAGACATTAAAAAAATGTGTAAATGTGTGTTTACTAAACAATAACATTGTTTATAAAATTTGTAGTTATTGTACATATCAATCAATCAATCAATCCAATTTTGGTCTGGGGTTTTCCCTGTAAACAGTGGTGGCTGGATTTCCCTCTTTGCCAACAATCTCTGCAACTAACACTCTCCATCTCATTCAATCATGGCACTCTCTGCATTTACTGTATATTAGTTATAAAATAAGACTGCAGCTAGAAATTTATTTTGTTTATAAATATTTTGATAGTTAACAGTCATATCACTATTCACTCACAGTCTTTATAAATAATTTATATTGAATAATGCAAGCCATTATGATAGGTTAGAAATTAACTCAAACATCAAGAATCTTTTAGGAAATTAGCATTGGTTGTTTTGGAGTTTATGAGATCTACCTGTTTTATTAGTAAAACACAACTATTGGCCAAAAATATATAGTTAACAATTACATAAATAGCTATCAAAAATATGTTTAATATAGGTAAAGAAGCACATTTGTTTAAGTAATAGACCATTAAAGATGAAATGGTCACAGTTCAGTGATAAAAAAATATCAACAATCCCACAAACCTGTTGTTGAGATATGGTTCAGGTTCTGATTCATAGAACCAGTTATATTTATCATGACATAAAAGATACTTCAAAGCGGCTGGCATGTGTATTCTCAAGTCCCATAATCTATCTCGCAGCCCAGCTTCTAGAAGCAGAACGCTGTTGTCTGAAGATGCAGACAGCCGATTGGACAAAACACAACCAGCTGACCCTCCTCCCACAATAACATATTCATGCTCTGAAGAGAATATCATGTTGGGATTTGTGGATAGCAAACATCTTTGATTTATGAAAAAACCTGGCAAAATATAAAGCAGATTTTTAATTGTACAGGTCCAATGCTTGAGTTTCACAAGTTTTTGCTGAAGATTAGGCTTCAATACTGCATGAGATTTACAATTTTCACTTGAACATAAAGGAGAAAATACCTTTTAGTGTTACAAACGTGTTACCATCATCAGTTGAAGTGATCATTGTAGTAATAGGTAGTTGTGGTGAGTTCGGATGGCTTAGGATTGCAACGGATTGAACGACTAGAAAATCTCGTGAACAGCCGTTTTGTTTTCTAACACAACACATGGAGCCCCAGTAACACAGGGAGCCCAGTACTACAATTATATATTAACATCCTTCATTTTTGGTAAAGAATTTAAAAGTTGTCACAAAAGTTTGCAACTTTTTTACAGTTTAAGTATGTTAAACAGTTTCTAGTCTAGAATGTCTTTATTTTATGCAATGATTTGTTTAATTTGAAAAATGAGAGTTTGGTTGAAAAGCAAACACCTTTTAGTACTGTACTAGAGCTTACAGCTTACAGCTATCATGTTTAAGAGGTGGGGTTCCAAATCATCAAAGCTATGTGGTCAGTGATACAGTAAGTATCTCAGTGAGGTTTTTCTAAAAATTGACACAGTGAAGAATCAAGGTGTGAGGGGGGGGGGGGGGTCCAGAACACCTGAAATCCCCCTGGCTATGCCCCTGGATACAGTCAACACCTATCTGCAATACAGCCCCATTTAAAAATGAGGGGCTAAAAGAGAAGTTTGTTAAGCAAAAGCATGTCTTATTTAAAAATGTTTTGAATTGCTTACTAGAAATAAAAAAAATTGTTTTAGATAAACTTATACATACTAGATGAATAATCTCCATAGTTTATTAACATGTCTTATTGTTATTTTCAATATTTCCAACAAGGTTGCCTTCCCACTCCCTTGTAAGCCCCTTTACCTTCCTAGTAAAGCTTCAATTTTAAGGTCCTGTGGGGCCTAATGCAGTATGGTGATTCACTAGTTAATGTTTCCTTTTATTTTGAGAGCAAATATTTTCTGGTTTTGTTGTCTCGAAATTATGGTATTTGATTGGCTGACATGCATGACAGCCATTGTATTTTTTGCCAACAAAGGTAAGCCAACATTTGTGCAGTGGTAGTAAAGAAAACATTTCGCATATTAGGGAAATGGAGCTTTATGATTACTTATATACCCATCAAAAACTTTTTTATTTGAAAAGTAGAAAAAAAAATAGTTGGAGTTACGATACAAAACAAATTCAGAATTTGAGACAGCAATGCAACAAAATATTTATTATAATGGAAGATATATTTCACTTACCATAAATCCTCAATTAAGTGCTTATTAATTTCAATGCGTTTGTTTGAGGTGCATTGCTTATTTGGAATGCGGCATTTACAAACAACAAGTGCATCATAAAGTATAACGTTGAGAGAATTACGTACTAAAGATGTACAAAAATTTATTATTTAACCATGGATGCTGAACTTATCAAGAAAAAGGACAAATACAAACATTTAGAATTACTTCATGAGCCCGGATTCAAGAGTTTTCTGAAAATAAAACTTTACATTTCTTGAACAGACAGGCTCACATCTCAAAAAGTGATAAAAGGGGGGTATTTGTTTCTACTCAAATTTGTGCTGTGGCACTTATTCCGAGTTGAGGGGCTTATTCGAAGTGCGGTGCTTATTCGAGGATTTACAGTATTGGGCCTCGTCATAGTACAACATGCCCAATATGAAGTATATTTTCTTCCAACTAGCTGTCGATGCTTTGTGGTATTGCCACCTTAAAATTGCAATTAGTTTGTATACTATTTACAATAATTTTTATCTGATGTCTATGTACAACTGTAATACTGAAAATAGATGCTTGGCAAGCTTAATGTCCACATATGGCAAGCATGGTGTGGCAGCACTACACATGACTTGAGGCGAAATAAGTTTTTTCCACAATGGCCTGACCTCCACCTGACAAGTGATCAGTTCTTTATCCACCATGCTGAAAAAGATTTTGGTCAACGAATCTTTGGGTATCTGCACCCTCCTGTCACAGGTTTGTTGGCCAAAATAAAAGGATTTATTTAATTATTAATAATAGTTTTCTGTTGGGGTCTATTAGTTATTATCTAGCATATCACACAATCTGCGTGGGGCGTAACAGCCTATAAATCAGGTAAGCATTGGCTTAGCTTATAAGTTTCTTTTTTAACCCTTTCAACCCGAGGCAATTTATTACCGTCTCAATTCTCCTTACATTACTCAAACAAAATGACGCATTTGGTAATGAGAATTAAGGATTTCATCAGGTAAAATGTTTGTGCAAGATGAATAGTGATATTCTCTTAAACTGTTTACATAAAAAGTATGAAGTTTGGTTGGAAGAATTTAGAAATAAGTCATATGACGTGTTTAGGGATTAAAGGGTTAAATTGTTAGTTTCATACGTATCTAAATCATATTCACCTTTGAGGGTAAAAAATTAACAACAGGCCCTTACGCTGAGGGGGAAGAAGTTTAGGGGGGTTCAGACCGCACTGGTTTATCTTATAAGTTTTTATTTTAAGTTGGAAGTTTCATTAGTGCCCAGATGGTATTCACGTGTGAGGCTAAAAAGTTAACAACAGGCCCTTAGACTGGTGGATGGGGGGGGGGGGAAGGTTGGACAAACCCCCTTGCTACACACACACACACGGAGAATGATCAGAGAATAAAACATTGCCTTAAACAGTTATCTACGGCCTCCATTTCTGACTTCTTAGTGCTCTCAAAATGCAGGAAAGCCGTTTCAGAGGTTTAAATTTTCAAAATTTCCCAGACATCAAACTAACCCCCCCTCCCCCAACAAAAGCCAGCCTACGAGTCTGAACAACTAATAATTATAAACTTTCTTCAGTTACTTTACCCCTCTCTGAGTTGAAGAACGTAAATTGTTTCCCTACTGCAAATACAAAAATTACCTTTCCTACAGCTTGTATCATTTACCTGCTAATGGAATCCTGGTCACCAGTCACCAGTCTACCGTGCGGGAGGCTCGGGTGCCGGCCGGACCAACACTCAGGGTTTTAAAATAACTGAAAGTGCTTCCTTTTCCTTTAACATCTGCAAATGGTTAGACTTTAGCGTCATCTCGGATATGGCTGTTAACCGTAGGTCCAGTTTTCCAATCTTCTATCGGGTGACTTAAAAGAACCCGAAGTTGTGGTCTGTCTGTTACATCGAGGGCTTTTCTTAATGTTTCAAATATCTGAGCCGCTTTTGAGGACTATTTAAGACCCTCGGCTGTTGAAATTTGTATAGAGCTTTGGATAAGCGCTATATAAGTTGTTATTATTATTATCATTATCATTATTGTTGTTATTGATATTATAAAGCATTGCAAGGTTTATTCACGCCATAACACCAAAGCCGCTATTTAACTGAATGCTAAAGAAATATAAAGTTATAACTTTTCTTGGTGAGTGCACATTTGAAGAAAACTCTTAACAGTGGTGGGTTTTGTATAAAATAATTCGAAAAAGGCTCATACTTTTTGAATTGTGCGTAAGCGTAGAGCATTCAAACTTAGCTTCCTTGCAATACATTTAGCGTTATGTTACTCTAGGTTATTTTTGTTAACGCTTTCTCATACAGCGGAAGTCTTGTTTCGTGTCGATGTGAATCCAATTTATAATTACAAGTTATATTACTTGTAGATTTGGTCCTAATTTTCAGAACAACTAGCTTCAATCTTCTTCCAGAAAATACTATTAATATCGAAATTTTATGTACTTGCTTAAGTTTGTAATATGTTGCTGACAAGTAGTACACCGAGCTAAAATTAGACCTGTCAGAATCGAATTAGCCAAAGCTATTCTGACGAACAAGAAAATAATTGAACAATTTGAGCAAACAGTAATTTGAGTTGCATTTCTATGGTTTTGGAAGAAAACCAAACCATATATGATTTTTATCCTACAGTATGTTGTTTTTACTTGTTCTCAGTTGGTTTTTGTAATACAAGTCATTGATCTTAATAGAAAGTTTGTGATATGTTCGAGAGAAGCCGAAGCGGACTAAAAGTGAATGTAGGGATGTGTGACGCTTCTCTGTATCATCTCAGGCATTGATCTCATAAGAAAAGAAAAAGCATTATTATTTGTTCTGATATTATTTAGTGAACATTAAATCGATGAGGAAACTACTCTAGTCTTAATGTCACGTTATCTCTCGTTTGTGTTTTGAATCTATAGGGAAATACAGATTTGCAATATCATCCGATGACAGCTCGGAGTTGTGGATCAGCACAGACGATAGTCCGTTGAATGTGCGATTGGTATCCTGGGTAGGGAATCTCACCTCCCTTGATGGTGCCTTCAACACCGAAGTGGCACAGTTCACAAAATACCCAACCCAGATCTCGAGGCCACTTTTTTTACTTCAAGGGAAAAAATATTTTGTAGAAGCGCTGCACAAGCAAGCAAGAGATTTTGATCACATGATGGTAGGGTGGAAGGTCCCGGGCATGGCGGGATTGCGTCACATATCTGGAAAATCTATTTCTCTTTATATCAATGATACACAAATATCCAATGATGTCACAGAATACGCAAAGTATATTCCCATGGATTTACCTAGTCATACTCATCATGAAGTACTTAAAGTTCAGCTGAAAAGTACAATACACCCATTCGGAACTGTGGATCCTTATGATAAGAGGCACAAATCAAGTCTTGTCAACAACTCACACATAACAAGTCTTTTTCCAAGCTGCGATTACATGCCAAGTTATCTGGTAGATTTTAAACTCAAGCGATATCAAGGTGTCCAGTTAATACATGATACTGCTATTTATCCTGATGATGACACGGATTTAACTCACATGAAGCAGTTCGATAAATGTAGAATTCGTCGTTATAAGGACTCACATGGAAACAAGATTCCTACATCAGCCTCTTTGACCAAACTCAACAATGATAGTTTGTATGGCAATGGTGGCAGAATAAAGGTAAAACTATCAAAAGAAGAAGTCGACGAGGAGTTTGAAAAAGAAATAAATCAATTTGATAGAGGAAACCCTGATGATATTCTTCCTTTGAAGAAATTAAACAAAAGAAAAGGTAGAAAGAAGCGAGCAACTGTAAGTCAACAAGCAAACGCGATACCAAATTATCCTATCAAGAAAAAGAAAGGTCTGAAAAAACTACTAAAAATGCAAAAGGAACAAAAGCCTTCCAGAAAAGTGTCGACTTTTCAGTACAGTGTTGAAAAGAACATGTCTCTCAAGACACGACATCTCCTTAGTATCAAAGTTGAAACGAATACGCTTCAGAAAAAATACAGTGAAGCTTTACAAGCGGCACGCCAACGACGACTTAGAATTGCACATGAGCAAAGAAATGCTGTAGTCGAAGCTTCCAGGCACAGAACTGGGACGAGAAACAAGCATTCGGTGCAAATACCCCACAGGTATGCTTCCACCGTGAATCTACACATGACAGATCGCAGGTCACGTCTATCTCATAGAGAGACCAGATTGTCTCAGCGCCCATTACCCCCATGGTTAATGCCTTCGGACTCAGCAGAAAATTTTATGCATCGCTTTAGATCTGCGTGGGACTATGTACGACAAATACAAAAGATGATTTACTATGATAATTATAAAATGAACATTAAAATGCTAGAGCGTAGTATTTATCGACGCTGGAAGATTCGGCTTAAAGTGCCATCCGTGTTTTATGCTGAAGATTTCACAGCTTGGATATTCCACCAAAATTCCACTAAATGTGGCAGCGACCCAAATTTGGTGTTGAGCGAAGATGTAGGTTGTGAGTTTTAATTTCTTTTTTATATCTGTAGGTAACTAAAAGTTTTTGTGTTGTAAATACAAAAGCTATGTAAGATGTTAATGTTGTTTGAGTTCTTTCTTTGTTACCGCTAAGATATCGGTCATTATTATATCCACACCCACTGGATATGAGCAATCGCGCGCTCTGATTGGTTCCTCTACTACTAGGATATCAGCT
>JANCMA020682985.1:0-17924 GCA_024336925.2 Zoanthus solanderi | reverse complement strand
AAGACATCCCAACACCTCCGAAGATATCTAAAGACGTCTGAAGACATTCAAAGACTTCAAAGATATCCAAAGACTTCGGAAGACATCCCAACACCTCCGAAGATATCTAAAGACGTCTGAAGACATTCAAAGACTTCAAAGATATCCAAAGACTTCAAAAGGCATCCAGAGACTTCCAAACACATCAAAAGCCTTCAAACAGATGAGAGTCTTTGACTCCCCCTGGACAGAACACTAATCCATTGCAGATTTATAGTTCCCAGCAGATACTGGTACTCATTTACCAATTCCGGATGGATGGAAAGCTGAGTTAGCTTAGGTGGAAAAGGGTTGCACAAATATTCAAATCTTGGCAAAGCCGGGATCGAACTGGGGACAAGTAGCATAATTATTTTTTGAGCCACAGTTGAAAAACAATGATAATACCAAGCTTTATCATGAATATCTCACTTGCCACTTGTCTTCTTGGTAAACACTTGTGGGAGATTTAGTGTATGCTTTAAAACTTGAAAGCATTGCATAGCTAGTGCTTATAACCTGGTATAAATCAATTGAGATAATCTACAGTATCAAGTGAAAATTTGATAATTGTTGTTTGGCTTCACAATGGAAAATCTTACCTCGTCGGTGTCTGTCAGTTCTATTGGCTCTTTAGCAATTGGAGCCCAGATCTTGATATCATAATCAATCCCACTTGATGCAAGAACTACATTTAACAAACAGAATTTACAGTTATAAATTTTATCTTTATGGCATTGGTATGAATAATTTTGATATTTATCTTATATGTATATATTGATATAACTATAATTAGGATTTGTTTATAGGATTAGGATTTTATTGTTTATAGAATTAAGTATTTAATTATAGAATCAAATATGAACAGTATTAAATTTTAAATGTTTTAGATATTTACATATAATTGATAGTAATGTAGCTATGGACAACCATACAAACTATCAGCTTGAAATGTTTATCGTGTTGAAATAAAAGTAATCTATCTATCTATCTAACATTATTTAATTGGTACAAAGCTATATTTGTTTAAAAATCACGTTCACAAAACGTTTGCAGTTCGTCAAAAAGAATGCAGCGTAGCATTTGGACGTTGTGATGTAAAATCGCAATTAATTTGTTAGATCGCGGGGGCAACTATGGCGTTTCTCTTAATCATGGACTAGCACATATTTTCGTTTATAAGGACACGGTTTAAGGCATTGGTATAAAAAACACATTTCTGAGATCCCAAACAGATGTAGTTAAACATATCAAATGAGGAATTCTGGAGTTCAGATGCTCTTTAACAATACCTGGATCATGTGGATGTGGCTGTACACAATTGACCACATGGCGATCACCTTGCAATATTGCAACTATCTCTGCTGTGTGCTTGTCCCAGATAAATATGCGTCCACAATCACTGCCACTGAGAATATGATGATCGCCCCAGAAATTTGCCTCTTTGATCTAATATGTTAAGAAAAATGTTACTGTTAAGATCACAGCCACAACTGAGATCAAATACTCAAACTTATGATATTACAAGATCCTAAATCAAGCAATAATAATAATTGGTAAACCAAACCGGGCTCTCTAAATAAACACTAATATTCATATTAATAAAAATTTGTTGCACTTAATCTTCTTAAACACTAAATATGGCAATGATACAAAAAACAATACAATACAATACAATACAATACACTAGTATGTATTGTTTCTACTCACCAATAAACAAAATAGTTTTTTTAGGCTCCACTTATTCCACTTTGACATAACAAAACATTCTAATGTAGGTTCTTCCCCTACAACCTTACCATAGTGCGAGCATTCCTGTGTCCTTTATACATGCGATTCATTTCTGGTACCCAGTACTCTTGAACATCGTCCCTCCCATCTGAAAATGCCTTGAACATTCTCCTTTGTCGGAACATGCGTTGTATTCGTGTTGCTGCATCATTACGGCTGTCAGCATCTTGACTTCCTTCATCATCACCTCTAAAATCGACCTGTGGTCCAGCACTCGTTTCTCCTCTGGTGCGCACAGTACTCTGGTTTTGCAAACCCGTATCAATACCTTCATTCTGTATATTGTTTGCGTCCATTTTATCATGTAAGTTACCAGTGCCACAATCAACTTGTTCCACATGAACAGATGGTAGACTACTTGCAGATGACCTGTTTTGCCCATATTCATTGCTTTTACAATCGATTAACGTCGCATCAGTTCTACTTGAGTCTGTAGTTTTACACTCTGTTTTTGAACTTTTATCTGATATACTAACTGGAGTTCGTACAGTTGAAAACCTACTATCACAAGTGTCTTTTTTCTCCATTGACTCAAAATACATTTGTTTTTGTGAAACAAATCCAGGTTCAGTCCTAGTATCAATGTGTTTTCTAGGGACGGAACACTTTGAGTTTAGAAGTAAACCATCTGTTTTTGTCTTGTTTGAGTAATCTTGTGAGCCTCCCGGTTGAGATAAGTCTTCAGACACCAGTTCATCGTCTTTCGTACTTGTTGCTGCCTGATCACTACAGTTTATGTTACATAAAGAAGAAGTACTGTAATGACAGCCTGGACTATTATAACTACAGCTTTTAGTTTCTGCTTCAGAAATAGGATTTAAATTTGAGGGTTTTTCATTAGCTTGGGATAAAACATTATTGCGACTTGTATTATTTTCATCAAAATCTTCTTGGTCAAAAAAACTGCTTTTTTCTGTCTTTTGTTGTTGAGGACCCAGACATGAACCTATGCTATTACTATGACAACCAGGATCCTGACTGTTAGTTAGTGCCAAGCTATTAAATGTTTCTCTGGCACTTCCAGTTTCAGAAATATCAACATCTTCTTGTACAGAAGTAGATTCATCACCTGATATGTCAGTCTGCATTTCATGCAGCTGTTCAGGGCCGGAGATCTCTTCTCCTGCTGAAGGCGATGTACTCCCCGAATCAAACAAACTAACTGATGAGTCACCAGATGACGTAGAACCCTGAGAAGAATCTGATGATCGCTGTCGTGATGACTGCGCTCGTCGCCTCTGACCAGCTCGAAATGACTCCTCCAGCCATCGAGCGAACATATCAGACATTCTTTGCATGAGTGAGCTTTCTTCTGATGGGTGCTCACTTTCTGGTCGTGCATTGGGACCAGTGTCTGACCAGTCACCTCTCAGTCGTAATCGCTTCAAAGGAGGAACGTTCCTCTGGCCACCATTCTCAGCTGAGTGAAAGCCATTAGTTGGTCTGTCAGTTTCATCATTTCTAGAGCACAGCATCTGTCGTCCCAGCAGGCTGAACAAATACACATAGTCTGCACAGTAACTTACAAGAAGCTCACTGCCATCATCACTGAAAAGAATATTATCAAATAAAGCTATTAATACAAAAAATATACAATTTTCTGAAGCAGATCCAAGAATTATTGAAGATTTAGATGACAGCTGATTGGTCAGTTTCATCAATTCTAAGTTTTTAGAAAGGTAGTTTGCAGCATTTTCAGAGCTAATAACTGTAGATTGTTTTATACCAGTGGAGCAATCTAGCTACAGGTAAATGTTTGACAGGAGTATTATAATGGATTTCAAATTAAGTAAAAATTTTACACAATACATCCTTTTTAGATTTTTAATTACTAGATTTTCCTCCAAAGATAATTTTTAATGAACACCTTATGTGGGAATTAGTAAATTAAACTGCTACAACATTATGGACCTTCCTATATGAAGAACTGAAAAATAAAAGAAACTACATTTCAAATTTAAAGTGTTTATATCAGTTGTGGGTTTTTGTATGTTTAAAATGTCCTTATCCTTCTAATGGTAATGGTAAAAAAACAATTCGATTACAATTATTTTTCATGGTGTAATTTATGTTTAAAGTTTACTCTGAAATGTAAAAAAACTTTAAAAAAGTAATTGTTGCTTGTTCTCTTTTAGCTTTTATCCTCTTTTTCTCTCCTTTTTAATTATAAAAATTTTGATTTTGTAAATTATCAAATTCTAGTTCTAATTAAATAATTCAACATAAGCAAGCGGCTACAGTAAATGGTTAAATCAGTCACTTAGTTTCAATTAGCCAATGCCAATTCTAGTACGTAGGAAGACAGGTCAAAAACAATTTCATCTAAAAGAGTTCACCCAATCATTTGGCTGGCTTTAGCTATAATTATTATACAGATGTGATTTGATCAAGTGAGAGTTCTTGAAACAGAGACTCCAAGATTCAGTCAAACACTATTAAGAATATAGAATCTTTCTACAGAATGGTTGAAAGAAAAACTCATTAGTATCAGAAATTAATTTTCCAGAACTCCTTTTGATTATCTGCTTTTCCTGCTGTTACATAATCTTTAGAGCTAATTAATTAAATGTATACTGACTAGTCTGAACATGTGATGAAACACTGAAGATATAAAATACCTGTATTGTAAAGACGTTACTCTGCACATTCTGTCCTTTAGGGTTTCTGGTTTAAACTGGCTAAACAATCCTTGTAGTTTGTTGGCATTGCTGGAATGAAGATTTGTTGTAATAGTTCTCCTGTCAAACACTCGCACAATGCTGTCTTCACACCCAACAGCCAAGTGGTATGGTGTAGTTGGGTTCACACTAATTGATGTAACTGCCTTGCCACAGTCAAGAAGCACATCCTTGACAAAAGACAAATTAAGGTTACTGATCATGAAATTCACAAAATTTATCCTTTAAGCCCTAAACTTCAAATGACATAGTTTTATTGCTGAATTCTCTCAACTAAATCTCATACTTGTTATATATGTTATATATCTTGCACAATACCTAATGAAACCCTTAATTCTCATTACCAAATGTATCATTTTGTATAAAACATGTAAGGAGAATTGATATGCTGATAAACTGCTTGGGTTGAAAGGATTAAGACTTTATGAGCGATTCAAAGTATCGTCCAAAATTTTGATTAAGATTAGCTTTGCTACTTGCTGTTGATCATTTTCGATTCCCATAATATATCTCTTGCTTTTATCAAACTTCCAGGTTTGTGGTACACTAAAATGTAAACTCTCAATCAAAATCAATTAAAGGCAGAGTTTATAAAATAACTTATTAAAACAGGGCTTTTTTCCCCCTGTTGTCTCCAGTTAGAAAATTGCATTCTTGGGCAAGACTGCCTAATATATAAGGATTAACAATTACATCACCCATTCTTTGATTTGCTCAGCATTGACATCACTATGACAGCTTGAATGAAGAGAGCACGAGGTGACAAGCCTCTGTGATAAGCAAACGTAATCAAAATACTGTTTGGTATGAAACTTGCTTTGGCAACTGACCAAGTGAAAATTGTCAGAACCAGCCATCACAGAATCTTTGCCAAATGGAGTTTTTAAATCAGACTGCTGCAGTATTTGTAACCAAGTCTTTACTTTTGAAGCTCAGCAACCATGTGGTTATACTTAAATAGATGTCAAAGACATCAGTTTTTTCGTGTCTGTAACCAGCAAATATTGGTAACCATTTCATGGAACAAAGTAGTTTCACTTCGCTACAGTCATAAAAACCACTCTATTTCAAGCAACTATGACATTTTTTGATTGACATTTCTCATAAATGAGTAGCTCATAGAGCCTTTGATTAGTTTTGAGTGCGATTTGCTAACAGAAAAAGGCTTCAGCCTCAAAAGAAAAATGATATTTTCAAATTTTCTGGTTTCACATTTGGGTGGGCGTGGTTGGCACAGTTGGTAAGATTTCTGCTTTCCGACCACAAGGTCCCCAGTTCAATCCCTGGCTCTGCTGAGATTTTCAATACTTGTGCAACCTTCTTTTCCATCTAAGCGAACTCAGCTCTCCATCCTTCGAGAGTAGGTAAATGAGTACCAGCATCTACTGGAAGCAAACCTTCAATGGATTAGTGTCCCATCCGGTGGAGTTACTCGCATTTGCTTAACACTACAGAAAAAAGAGATAAGCACTGTCTTCATGTGCCTTTTGGTACATAAAGGATTTAGCTTTTAGCTAGATAGTTTGATATTTAGGATGTCCACAAGATTTTAAAAAGAGAGCTTTTCAAGGCGTGTTAGAGTTGCAAATTAGCATCCATCCACTCACCAACTGCGAGTAATTTTTGCCTCGTATCATTTTGGATTCCCATCAACAGAAAATCCTTTCTCGTGGACTTTTCCTTAACTTGTTAGTTTTACTTATTGTTATAGTTGGAAATTAGCATCCATCCAGCCACTAATGGCGAGTAAGTTTTGCCTCAGGCAAGCAGAAATCGTGAAATGTCTCGTAGTTCCCAAGTATCTTTAATCCATTTAAAATTGAAAGTGAAATCAACCCCAACTTATTGGATCAAAGTTATTTGTTTGTGAACTCAAAGTTGATAAAAACATTAACAGAATAAAGCTGATTTAAAAAAGGACAAAAACTAATTGCCACAGACACTTTGTTACTGAAACCTATGATATAGTTTTGTTTTATTTCGAGCAAATAAAATATCTGTAGTGGATGCGGTTTGCAGATGGTACTCGTAGATATACTGTATTATAACCCTCCTATTGACTTTTTTGCGCTGTCATTGGCTTAAATGCATCACGTGATACATATTTGCAGGACGGGTAGCAAGCGATATACTTCCGATTTTGTCTGCCATCTGTAAACAAAACAAATATTTTGAAAACTTAACATTTTAATGGAAAATCAAGAAAACCGTTTTGCTAAAACTAGCAGCGAAGCTATAAAAAGCATTGTTTGTGGAGGTGTGCCAGGAAATAAAAGAAACCCCACAATATATGCCCTCAATGTCTTTGAAGATTTGGCTGAGTTCACACAAATTTCGTTCGTAGCGGATTTGAGCGGAGGGTCTTACAGTCCAAAACGTCAGTTCAAAATTTCTTCTCACTACGGTGTAAAACCTATCAATTTGTAAAACTGTTTCTGTAGAAACACCGACGCAGCATTCCATTTATTACATAAATATAGAGGATATTGCACGGTGGCGCGAACTTATGAAGGTTATCTTCGAGTGGAAAAAATATTTCACTAGTGAGTGCAGTGAACAAGTGAAATCTTTTTTCCACGAGAAGATAAACTTCATATACTCAAGCCAACGTGTAATTTTCTTTTTATTACATAGATATGAGTGTTTCAAAAATAAAATACGACTAAAAACAAAGGAAAAACAAAGGAATGACGTCAGCGATATTTTCACTAGTGACGATATGGAAAATATGTCACTCGTATTCCGGATGTAGTTTCATATTAAATCTACGAGTGGCGTATTTTACAGTAAAACACTCATATCTATGTAATAGATTGATATTTTACTAAGTTTTGTGAACACAACTGTTTAGCTTAAAGGTGTTTGCTAATGCTCCAGTGAAATATCATTTAAGTGTTGTTTGTTTTGAAATTAAAGTTTTTGTTTCTTACCAATATTTTTTATTAGTAAAGTTATTCAAGTGATTATAGAGTGAATTCCAGGGTTGAATTCCAGCCCGGGCCAAACTTTCCAAGCCGGTTTGCGCCTACCGGGCTGGAAGTTCTAGTCCTGTAAAACGGGTTTAAATTTTGCATGTAATCGCACGGTAGCATTTCAGCCCGGGCTGAAACCGCTGCCCTGCAGCGTCTTCGCGGTAATCTGAAGAGCGGAAATTACAAAATGTTGTGATTATGGGAAATTCACGCCAAAGGTTTGAATCTCGGACCAGGGTGAGTTTCGTCATATAATTAAAAGAAAAATTAAGCCCTTCACTGAAAACTCTCCATGTAATCGAGCCCTTAGCTGGGACTTTTTCATTTGCATAAAACTTTGTGCAATAATGGCCATTGTTAAAAATCCTGTACCGGCGGTTTGTTAGTTTTAGTGTCTTGATCCGCATTGTCTACCAGCTTTTAGGGAAATTTCAGCTCCTTACGTTTTGCCGTTTAAGCAATCTTGAGCTCGCTTTTTAGAATGTTGATTTTATGAAATTGGCTTCATTGTTTGCTATTATTAACGCATTATTTGTTCAAAAATTGAATAAGTGAGAAAAGCAGCAGAAAAACTGGGAAAACACTCTCAATCTTTCACAGGAATTGACCAAACGAGTTGCCTGTGGAGGACTCTAGTTTTGCTTTGAATTTTGTAGTTTTAATCATGTGCGCAGTATCCATGAGTCTTCTCGTTGAGTCTTTTGATCAATAATTTTTAGGGACCCAAAAGGAACTGTGCTCCACCAACAAGAATTCCTCTGCTCTTATGGATTCTCATCTGCCTTCTCTAGTATTCTTTCTCATCACTCTCATCTTGGTTTTTTAAATCTATTGCTTTTTTTGTTCGAATTGAGATGCGTGTTTAAACTAGCAATTTCTTAATGTTTGTTGTACTTCGTTTTTTTACAGGAAAGACCTAACAAACTGGTCATAACAGCTCCTGGAACTGTTGCAGCAGCCACCGAATTCGATTTTTTAGCACCAACATCTCCGTTTTCTACCACGTCAGTCCAGCCTGTGTACATAAATCCCTTGTGTGACAGACCTGGTCACGCAAGTAGTTACAGGGAATCACGTTATGGAAAAACAAATAGTACTATTGATCCATTTGACGATAGGCTATAGGCGTTCAGTAGTCGTGGTGACAATGAAATTTCATCAGCACACAAAAAAAACTTTAAAAGCACTGTAACTGCGTGATTTTCTACAACCTTTTATAAAAATCTTGTGATGATGAAGAAGATGAAGAAGAAGAAGAAGAAGAAGAAGCAGAAGAAGATAATGATAAGGATGATGATGATGATGGTGATGATGATGATGATGGTGGTGATGATAATGGTGATGGTGATGACGACGAAAAAGGCGTAGTCCCGTATTGGTGGTGATGATGTTTCTATAGCCGTGATGACAAAAAAACTGTATCAGCAGTTAACTGAAAGTTGTTTTAAGTTTTTAAAAGCATGTTCTGACGATGAAGATCATGAAGATGGTGAAGGGTGTATTCCTGGTTTCAACATTACATTAATGTTGCTCTAAAGTTTTTATGTTCTCAAACTATTGGTAGTTGTTAACCAAAGGATGTCTTTATATTTGGGATGGAACTACATAAAAGTCGTTCAAGTCAATCCTTAAAGATTAAAAATAGTCGTCCCGGCTTTAAGGTTAACTTAGGAATTGCAGCTACATACATACAGATACCGCAAAATTTTTCACACAACCTTCTACGTTGAAGAACTAGAAATGGTTGTTGCTGATTACCTTAACTTGTAAAACTTCCGACTCCGCTCCCCACCAAACACCCATACAAACATTTTTCTACCAAATTATTCTGTAAATAATTACGTAGCATTGCACCATGCAGTTTTATGGATGGGACAATTATTATGGATAGGTAGCTTGTAATAAATAAAATTCATTTTAAAGTTAAAAAAATTGAACAACAATGTGCCCCAATGCATGCCTCTAGTTGCCTTACTAACATGACTCAGATTTATGCTAGAACCCCACTTGAGTGGTGTGGTGAGGATTACACATTTTCTCCGTGGCGATGTTGTCATCTTATCGGTTTATTCCAGGAACAACATTGTTATTGATATGAATACGACATCTTTGAACATTTCCAATTCACCATCGAAGGTGCAAAGATACGCTAATGGAAGAACTCGATGAGATTTAAGAGGGGAAAGAGTTGTAGGGAGTAAATTTGGGGATGTTTACAATTTTTCTCTTTGGGGGGGAGTTAAGCGGAGGGAAAGATGAGAAAAAAGTTGCTTTGTTTGAAAGAAATCTGAATTGTTGTGAATTTGGCAATGTTTGCAGTTTTTATTTTTTCAGCTGTGAGTAGAGCCTCTCGGAAAAAAGAGGCTCTGGAGAAACCAGCTTCATTCTTTGAAGTCACCGTAGCCCCAATTCTTGGTCTAGTCATTCCGGTTTACTGTCGTCAAACTGGTTTCTCAAGCGCGAGCATCAATTTTTGCGAGAAACCGATGGTCGAAACTGAACCATAAAGTTTAAAGTCTCGTGAGTTTACGCAAAATACCAGTGATGCGTGGCATATTCCACGGTATTCCACTCAAAACCATTATCAATTATAACATGAATCAAACCAACTTATTAAAAAAATGCATATGACATTTCTGTTGTTAAAAGGATTTGAAGGTTGTTTTTCTAGACTTAGCATATCAGACAATTACTTTTAACTGACTTTATCGATGCTATATTTTATTGAAAACAAAAGTGAAAACACAGAAGCTATGGTATGAGAGACCTAGGGCTGAGACGCGCAACCAAATAAGGCCGAAACAGCTGTCCACAGCTTCTAACATCCAAGCTTACTACATACTCTTTTAGAACCGAGTGTTAGATTCTACCTCCCACTACGTCATACGGAGATCATGTGAGATTGCGTAACGGTACTTGCTCAGAGTATAGGTGCAAGAGCCCTTCAGTTGAAATAAATCTTCAAGAGAAGATTTTTCACGATACACAACTGTGTGCGAACAGAATCAACAAGAAAGTAATAGTCTAAAAAGTGACATGACCTCTAGGTCGAACGAAATTTCGCTCATATTGGTAGTCTATTTGACTACGAAGCGCCTTTAGATCAACATAGACGACAGTTTGATCAGCAAACTTATTCGAACAAAAGATGAGGAGAAAAGCAGCACGAGTTTGTCGACAGTTCAGTTGCAGGAAGCTCTGATGTATAACGAAATAAAATTTAAAATTTTTTACTGGAAATTTTTTAAAAGCGTTATAATAACGTTTCGACCGAAACTTTCGGTCTTCATCAGGCTATTGGAGATCTTTGTGACGTCTGCATGTTTTAAATTAACCGACGAGGAACGCCTTGTAGGACTCGTTCCCAAATATGGGACAGTTTGGAAACGGAGCTCGCCGTTTCTGTTTAAAGAGGGCGTCTTAATACGTTCCCAGATGACTTCATTTATTCCTCTTCTGTGCCATTGTTCTTCATTGTCTAGAATGAAGATGTTTTCCATTCCGATAGGCTGACTCTTTTCCAGTATATGGCTAAACACTGCCGAATTCTAAGCCTGAGTGATGTTAGGCTTCTTGTTTTGTTTAAGTCAGGTATTTAGTGACTGTTTAGTCTCTCACACTAATCCATTCCAGGTTAGCTCCCAGCAGACGCTGGAACTCATCTACCTACCCCGGAAGGATGGAAAGCAGAGTTAGTTTGAGCGGAGAAAAAAGGTCACACAAAGATTACAATATCGGCAGAGCCAGGATCGAACCGGAGACTTTGTGGTCGAAAGGCAGAGATCTTACCAACTGCACCAACCATGCCGGCCCGATACTCCTAAAAGCTAGTGAACCCAGAAATCTGCGCAAAGATAAGCACATCAACAAGAAGTCGGGATTTCAAAATGCAAAAAGTTCAAAAACAACGACAGGGTTAGTACAAAGAGAACAAAAATGTTTTGTACAAAAAAATTATGTGTCCCTTGATTAGTATGGATTATCTCCCAAACTAAATGGTTTGACACTTTAATAAAGTTTCTATCTATCTACAAAAAGATATAACATGTGAGCCTCAGAGGTGTTAAAGCAATTGATGGGCAGCATTGCATTAATATTGCATCCAAAGTGTGATCTCAATCACAGGAGAATAAAATTCGTTGAACCTGACCTCAATAGGTCTTAACAAATTATACTCCAAACAAACGGAAGTCACAGATAGTTTATTGTTTGGAAATGATTAAATGATTTAACCAATAAAATAAAAGACATAAATACAACCAACAGAGTTGCAAGTAAGTTGCTGGATTAAGCTGTAGTCAAACAAACGTCATGCACGACCAGATATTAAAAACTACAGTTATTCACAAAAGTCCTACAGGCTTGGGTGGAAATCCCAGGCTCAACTCACAAATGGCAAAACAGCGAGAGAAAAAAAGGAACAATTACTCTCCGAGGAAAAGAGACCAAGAGCAAGTCTCAGAACAACAACTGACTTATGATAAGGTGAGTAAAAGTTTCCTCAAAAAGGCACAAGAAATATCATTTATATCCGGCGGTTTACGAAATTATTTGAAACATTGACAGACAGTTACGTATGACATCAAAATCCATAAAAAAGTAAAAGAATGTAAAATCGAGTTTAAAAGAATACTGCATCAAACGCCAAAAGAAATCAAAGTTTCAAATATGGAAGCTGATTTGTTGACATTATAAATATTATGAATATTCTTTTCTTGAAAAAGGTTTTATAATCCCATACTCTTATGAAGCAGGGGAATTTATATCAACAATCTTTGTTCAGGCCAAAACCAGATGGCTTGCACGTGCTAATTTTAAGCTTGTAAAGTTTTACTACAAATTTATAACTTACCATCATTTGAAAATGAAATCCTTACAGTTAGCCATAAATGTAATGAAGAAAAAGTCTTTTTTGTTCTCTGTTGATTTAAAATATGTTTATTATTCTGTACTAATTTAACCAATTAGCCAGTACAAAAAATACCATAATACTCTTTGTTTGTCCACCCAAAATTTTGCGTAAACATTGTTTCCAGTTTCTTTCGGGATCATTGTAAGTCCCAAGCGAAAACATAAACAATGCTTATGCTTAATTTTGGGTGGACAAACAAAGAGTATTATGGTATTTTTTGTACTGGCTAATTTGGCCGGTTTCGTAAACATTACTCTACTGAATATGCTTTAGCTCTTTTATATGACAAAATCTCATTTTCTATCGATAAACATGAACTAACTATCGGAATATTTATTGACTTATCTAAAGCCTTTGAAACAGTGGGATAATTTCCGTACTGGGGCGTACTTATTTATGCATGCAGTTTCATCGCGTATATTACTATAGAAATTAGGGTCTGGGTGAGGGTTAGTTTGCATGATTAAACAAAAGGACGCCCCAATACGGAAATTTTACCGAAACAGTTAATCATCAGATTTTATTGGATAAGCTCTATCATGATATTCGTGGCATTCCATTTAATTGGTTTTCAAGTTATCTGAGTAACAGAGAACAATATGTTCAGTACAATGGAGTTAATTCTTCACGTCTTTGCATCAAGTGTGGTGTCCCTCAGGGTCCCTTATTATTTTTAATTTACATTAATGATATGTGTAGTGCGTCAAAGGGTTTAGACTTTATTCTCTTCGCTGATGACACAAATCTCTTTTTTTACACAAAAACGTCGAAATCATTAAGCAAACTGTAAATCAGGAATTACAAAAATTATCAAACTGGTGTAATGCCAACAAGCTTTCTATACATCTAAAAAAAGTCTAATTTCGTGATATTTAAGCCTAGACAGAAAAGGCAAAAACTTGAGATCAATATAGATATCAATAATTGTAATATAGAACGAGTAAAAGAAATAGTGTTTTTAGGCACTATTTTGGATGAAACAACTCTTTTTACATATTTCCATGTCGAACAAATATTAGGCGATTTGCAATTCGTTTTCAAGGACCTAAAGTCTTTAATTCACTGAATTCAGATTTTCGAAATTCAACAAATATTTCTTTTTTTAAGTCTAAATTAAGATCGTTTCTCCTAAATAAATTGATTCTTTGTGCATTTGCATTTGTCTGTTTTGTTCAAGTTTGTGTGTGTGTGTATGCGTGTGTTTGTTTTTTTAAAAAATAATCAAAATCAAAATTCTGTTGTCTTCGTTATAAATCAATTACTAGTTTATGAGTGGCCCATAGTGCAAATAAGCCTTTGTGATTTCTTTATGAGTTTCCCCGCCTTGTGCCTTCAAATAAACTGTACTTTATATACAATGTCTTGCTTTTTTTTTGTATTGTTTAAGAACTGTATTATAATCAACTTTATATTGTTACGAGTAACGTTAAACTTAAAGCACAGGCAAATAATAAACTGAAACTGAAACTGAAATTTAAAATATCTAAAGTATCTCAAATTTTCGTGGGAAGGTCAACTTTATCACTTTCAGCCTAATTTTTTGTTGGGAAAAGCTAAAAAGCCTGTCCTTTCCCTTTTTCCCAAATAAATTAGACGAGCCGGCTTGCAGGCTATTTCGTTCACCTGCCTACCGAATGAAACCTGTATATGCTATAACTTCGCTCCAAAGGGTATTTATTTGTGGACCCATATAGATGATTCGCACTCACACTTTTTTGCAAGACTGTCGGAATACAGGAAACAGGCTTTGTTTTCCATCTATAAAAATCCGTTTTAGTGCCAACATATGAACTCAGATTTTTAGGATTTATGTTAAACCCCCTGTCAATGACAGTGTTCTTCACAACTGAAAGGTCAAACGATATCAGAAAATCTGAAAAAACGATTGATGGTCAAAATAAAACCGACAGTAAGGGAGCTTCCTGAGTTTGTGAAAAAATTGGCTGCTGCATTTCCCGGGTGTTTATATGGTTGGTCAGATGTTCAAAACTCTTCCAGATGCTATGATAAACCAATTGTAAACACAGAAGTTTAAACGATTATGATTTAGCTGGTTTGCAGACCTCATGCATGAAGTTATTTACTCAGATAATAAATACAGAGAGTTTTCTTACAGCTTTAACGACTATAATTTTTATAGTGGCTTTTTTCTACTGGTCACACAGCTTTGAAGTTTCACGTGATCTTCGTATATGACGTAGTAGTGAGATAGAATTGAAAAATTAAACGAGACTCCCCTGTGAGCTGAAGTTTGCTTGAAAGTTTACGGATCCATGGAGTCATATCGAGATTACTTGCCCACCCTATTATGGAAATACATCAATCTAAATCCCATAGCATTCAAGACCTTATCATGTTTTTGGGTGTGTGTCCATTCGACGACTTTGGATATAGAGCTGAGCTAGTGAGTTACGCAATTTCACGTAATCTCTATCTAACTATATGAATCGGTAGAATATCAATCCAACTCAACTCACAGGTGAGTCTTGTTTAATTTTTCAATTATACCACGTTTATATCCTGGTTATTTCCTTCGTCGTGGTCCCGTGAGAGGGAATTAGTAACACAGGCGAAAATCAGTGACGTTCAATATTGCTGAAAATAAGTAATGAGGTGCTTAGTTGCTCATCTTGTACGACAAACGTGAACGAGAGTAGAAATCAGTTCCGTTTCCCAAATTATTCCGATGAAAGTAGTTTTAAAAAGTGATTGTAAACTTTTATCGACAAAAAGAGGACAGTACTTTTGATAGTAGTAGAGTCACTATTCATGGAAATTCCATTAAACTGTCTTCATACCCCCTAGTGATATCTCCAGCGGTTTGAATCCATGCATAATAGTTTTAGATTAGCAGTTTGCGCACTTCTCGTTCTTGCCCCAGGTTATAGAGATGTAAACTAAACAACAAGGTAACAGAAAAGGTAATTACCAACTCTGTCATACAACCAAGCATTAATTGTTTTCATCGATTCAAAAGTTCAACAGTGTTTCAATAGGAGACGGGTCTAACAATGCCACGGATGGTATTCAGGATATTTGTGGATTTGCACAATTACATGTGTGTCAAACGCCTTGTAACGAAGGCAAGTTTGACAACAGCGTCAACGTCTTTCAAGAAGACCAGATAGGTTTCTCATGTGACAAACTATGGTATCTTTAATTTCAGATTTCTGGTCCAAAAGTTTGGACTTCTATCAATAAATCCATAAAATCATTAAGTATCTTTTCCTTCAAAAAGAAATACAAACAACTGCATATTCTGGCCTATTGATAATATTCTTCTTTCCGCCGCTTTACTTATTTTTATTTTGTTTTATTATTTTTGCGTATACGTGTGGCTGTGTGTTAATTAGTGTGACTGCTATTTGGCTTAAGATATATATCCACTGTACATTTAGTTGGAACTTTTATAATAATATAAGTATTTTATGGTACTGCGGGCAGGGGCCTTTCTTTAATAATTAAGGCTTCTGTCTGTAGTACTACATCACCTTTGACGGAATTCTGACCATCAATCTTTGTAATTCTTCCTCTGTAAAGGTCACCTGTTTTCAGCTAGCCGCTATGGTTACTACAGGTGGCCTACACTTATACTTAGGGATTTTGAATGTATTATTGTAAAAATTGTTGTAAATAAAATATTGTCGTTGTTGTTGACAGCAACCAAACAACCGTCATTACACCTTGTGTTAGTAAAGTTTCAGTTTCGTTGAAGCTGATCACAGTACTCAACCAGTTGTTAATATGTCCTTCGTTGACGAATTCCAGTGAGTCAGTTTGGGGCGAATATGAGTTTGACTCTGAGGATGAATCGTTTAATCAGTCTCCGACTGATGAAGAGTTTCCGTCCAAATGGCTTGTGTGACACAATTGGGAAGAGACATTACGGCGTTTCTTGGACCTCTAAACCTAGTTAAGGGATATAAATGGAAGTGGCCTCTTCTAACCTCTGTTAACTCATAGCCGACAGCATGATAACAAGTCATTGTAATGTGTTACGCTATTAACAAGAGTTAAAGAAAAATATGTCATGAGCATGGTTCAGTATTGCTGAAAATAAGTAATGAGGTGCTTATTTTCTCATCTTGTACGACAAACGTGAACGAGAGTAGAAATCAGTTCCTTTTCCTATTCATTCCGACGAAAGTAGTTTTAAAAAGTGATTGTAAATTTTTCATCGATAAAAAGAGGACAGTGCTTTTTTGATAGTAGTAGAGTCACTATTCATGGAAATTCCATCAAACTGTTTTCATACCCCCTAGTGAGTTGAAGTAAAATATGCCATGAAGTTTCTTGTAAACACACGTCCTGTAGGAAGGTCGACACGTAATAATTAGGGACTTTACGCAAAGAGGACGGCGACGCCGACGGCAAAGAACAATAATAAATACAATAACTGCACGTTGGAATGCATCGAGCTGATCACCTTCACGGAGTTGTCGCTAAATTTAGAACTTGAAAAGACCTTTTTAGAGTTTTTGAGACCTCGAGGACGTAACAGCAAAACCTTTCTCAGTATTTGTTTAGCTTCATGGAGAAACATTTAAAAACTTTTCTGTTCACAAAGTTTAAGGCAAAGAAACAAAACCCTTATGACCCGCACAAAAAAGAAAAGAGCGGACCAGAAATGTGATTTTTCTGAGCCTTCATCGTTCGTGTTCCCGTCGTCGTTGCGTAAAGTCCCTAATGAAAACTTGTAGCTTGAGAATACAATTGATTATTTAATATTTTAATTTCTCGAGCAAAATTGAGCTCAAAATTATCTTTACACAGCAAGGACAATATGGCAGAGATAAAGATTTATAATGTAATAATTACAAATTATCAAATGCTATTTTCTCTGTAAATTCGACTTTTACGCCAAGATCTGAGCCGACGAGCTATTTAACAATTAACAATTAGACTACGAGGACCAGTGGACTACGAATCAATAGCCCATGAGACCGTAGGCCAAATGGGCTATTCAAACTCGTAGTCCATGAGACCGAAAGGTCTAATTGTTTTAGTATAAACCTAGTAATCGGTCAGAAAAGGATGTACAAATTAAATTATCGATGAAATCCTCTTATATTATACCAAAACGCGGCTCATTACTATTTTGGTCCGCCATCTTTTCTCTACTAGTAGGCTATCACAATTAGACCTCTAGTGGAGTAGCCAATCAGAATGCAGGTTGCGCGTTAGACCGTTAGAAGGTTTATACTAATGAACATTCGCGTCTGGCAAGGAAGAGGGGGCAACCATTTCCTTCGCAATTTACGTTAAATAAAGTATCTATTTATCTATCTATTAGACGAATGTTTGCCCTAATATCTATTTTTTACATATAGAAACTTTATAAATTATTTTCTTAATAACGGATAATTGTGAAAGGCCTAAATTTACTAGTAACTAATAAACAATGGAAAATGTAGCTGTTAAGGCTTATATTAGGCTGGGAAACCAATTATCTACTGACGATGTATATTGAAGATCTTGTTGACAAAAGCAGTGATGAATTAAATATTTTGAGAAGCCGACTCTTCTTTTTAAAAAAATACTATTTTTCGGCTG
>JANCMA020682893.1:0-17928 GCA_024336925.2 Zoanthus solanderi | reverse complement strand
TCAACTTTTCAAGTTTAAACCCAAAATTATTGTAAATTTTTAATTTTAATTTTTACTGGAAAAAGTCTCCGATATAACTCGCACACTTCCAATGCAGGTAAATAACATGAAACCAAAGCTGGAAAATGTCGTTTTTACTTTTAACCAACGTCTCAATTTTTACAGAGCGAATCATTCCAAATTAGCTGTAACTTTCTGCATTAATATAATTCATTGAATTTTCGACATTCATTTACATGCTAAAAATTTCCGAAAGAAAATTAGGTTAGGAACTTGAAATGTTGAAACATTTTGAACACGAGGCATTTTTTATTCAACTTCTCTCGCAAGGGGTTGTTACATGGCGCGATGGTTCCTGTAAATTCGTTAAATTTTACTGTGTTTACCTTCCTTTTTTTTGTTAGACCTTTCAAAGTTCTGCTGTGTATTAATTTAACAAGATCTAGAATATAATATCTTCTTTTTATAATCCTTTCAAAATTGACAGAGTGATTCTAGACAAACTGGAAAACATAACCTGGCACCAAAGGTAAGATTGGGACTCTTTTGTAATTTAGTTGTTTGGTTTTAAAAATTATTAAATGATAAAATTGTTTAGTTGCTTAGTTTTAAAAATTATTTATGATAAAAATGTTTTCTGTTAAGCTCAGTATAACAACTTGAAAACAAGTCACAACAAGACATTTCCAAATTTTAGTTGCCATTCCAATTTTTCCAGTGTAAAATTCTAGAAAACAAAGTTCCTTTTTTTTTCTAAATACTTAAGCAAGGCTGCAGTGTGTATTTTAAATGTCAATTTATTTCCGTTACAAGTCGCTTTCACGCACTGTGACTATATTCGATATGTTTGAAGAAGAGTATTTATTTCTTAATTGTTAATACATTGCGCTCAGAGAAACATTATATTTGGGGGTTTGTTGAATAAGATCTGAAGGAAACAGACTTGTCTTTGTATTACGTAACTGATTGTGCACTGTACCGAGATCGTGCCGTCGCAAAGACATTTAGAATTATGTTTATCTTTAAAACTTTTAATACAGTTATCTAGTCTGCTAATATTTTTACAAGTCAGGTGGCCCACGGAGCCGGCGCTCATCTCGCTCGTTATGGGATAGTGGATGAGAGTTGAGTTAGCTACCTTGGAACAGCAGCCAGGACTCACAAAGTTAGTCAACGGCATTTGAATCAGTGGCAGAAAAAGCAGAAATGTTAACACTATAGCCAACTCTGCCGCCTTTAGGAAGCAAAACTCGGTCATCAGTGATACACGGGACACTAAATTTATAAACCAACCAAACATTGTACCTCGGCACCCTCTTGTTGATTTTCATCTTTCTTTTTTCTTTCAGACTTTTGATGCAGCTTTGGAAGTAAACCATTTCCTAAACAGTACAAAGCGCAAGCATGACCGTAAAGGAAGAGTACGGCGCATTCCAAGTATGTCGGAAGTTCTCACTCCTAGTCCCACAGCTCCCTCAACGCCACCCGCTCTGTTGCACCAAGAAGATCAACAGCCCTACAGAGTGACACCAGACTTTCATACCAGCGGTGAATCGACTGTGAATGGTCTCCCAGGTGATAGGACCACTTCCCCGGAGTCCTGTAATTCGCAACGATCTAACTCCCTGAGCCCTTTATACTGCAGACCTACCACCTACAATTCTGTTAGTCGAGGCACCTCGACAAGTAACCCTGAAAGTGTCCCTCAAACTCAAGGTTCTCCTGTCTACCAAGTCCCACAGCCATTATCCCAGCCTCCGCCACTATTAAACGGCCCCATTCCCTCTCGGTTAAATCAGCCATGGAATGCGTCTCCTTTAGCAACTGGAACTCGAGCGGGAGAGGGTGGTGCATCGCTGCCGTTGCTGTTGCCACGTGCTGTTGCTGATATTAACAAAATTCCAATGCGGCCAATCGATGGACCAATAAAGGAGCTCAAAGAAAGAGGTGAGAAACTGTTTGCAGTAATAGAATTTGGTACATAAAGTATGCGATGCCAAATGAGTTTCGTCCAATTGTTAATTTCTGGCGGGGTGTTTTGTTCTCATGGAAACGTTCAACATTTTCGCTCTGCTCACACAAAAAGAAGTTCATGATTTCCAGTGAAAGTAAGTAACAGAAAAACGAATTTTTTTTTTTTTTTTTGACACCCGGATTTTTTTTCATTCGTCTATTCAAGTTACCACGCATATATGATACAAAAACATTTACCGCACAATTTATTCACCTCGCGTTGATCAGATTTTCAAGCGTAGAAGTTTAATTAGTGTTCAGTTTTGAAGTTAAGCATTGTTGCAGTTTGTTGTCTAGTTATTTATACTGTTACAGTAGTTGTTTAGTTGCGTGTGAACCCTTAAATGCACGAATTTCCAACTGGTCAAAAATTTAATTGGTTTCGTGTCCTCATAGTATAAGTATCGGCGAAGTCATCTGTTTCTTTTAGACCACTGAAAATTAGTTGTTTTTGATTTTTAGATTGAAAAAGTTCAGTTTCGCTGCATTACAACTGTAGTTGAAAAATGAAAACATTTTTTTGTTAGCGATTGCTTTTTTCATCTCCATTTTTAAAATTATATTAAAAAGAATATCACTTGAGTGTTTATATATAAGAATTTCAACTTTTCGTTTTGGAAACTTCCTCTTCATATAATAAAAATTTATATATCTTAATGTGTTTGGAGACGCTGTAAAAAATTTCCCCAAACTTGTAAACACGGAATAAACACAAATAATGAATTAGTCAAAACTGTTTTCCGTTAAAAGAAAATTCAAGTTTTTGTGATGAATGTCGTATTCGTGTAAACCCCAGTCCTTTCTCTGCCACGCGTTGTTGGGATCGCTCTCAAGGTACTGCAAACCACAACAGTTGCTATGTGTTCTTTAATACAAGTGTAGACATACTTTGTATAACTAGTATACGCATACTCGTATCTTGATAAAATGTTGATGTTACGTCGCCTCTGGGAGTAGCTCTTCCCAGGAATTCCGACCATGCTTTGCTTTATTAGGCTTTGAGTAAATCTTCCCCTATCATACTTTTCTTGTCCAAAACAAAAGAATTTCAGATACGGCCTTAATTATTTTGTTTTAAAACGCATGATATAACGTGGAAAGAACCAATAAAGCGACTTTATATATCCAAGTTACATTTCAATGGTGCTTTATGAAATTTTTATTTGTTAACACCATAAGAAAATGATAACAAAAACATGTCTCAAAACAACCTCATTACAGTTTTAAAGTCTTACATAACAATGATGTTCATAATTTCTCACTTTGTTCTTCCTTAAACGGTTTCTCCGTCTCTTTTTACGCGAGCAGCAATTATAGCTTATGTTTCATTCTGATACCAACTTTTTATTGTAAAAATGCTACATGATTGGAAATGATTTCAATTCAAGAGATTATGTTAACTAAAATACTTAACTAAAACAATTGCTTTGGACAACCTGCGCACCTAAGATGCCGGTGCAGTGTGGTGTTAGTGCCCATTCTTTTTTTAGGTTTTTAAAACGCAAAAGTTGGGCACTGAAATTAAGCTGCACTGCCTGCAGCTAAGATTTTCGGTACTTATAAGGGATATGTTTGTGTTATCCCTGGGCAGGAAGACCCATAAAACAGCGAGTAACTGGCCTGACTGAGGAAGAGCTTACTCAAGAGATCATCGTTTCATCCGGCCAGAAAATATTCCGCTGTAAGAAATGCGACAAGGAGTTCGCATTTTCCAGTAGACTGAAGCGTCATTTATTGGTCCATACAGGAGCACGTCCGTTTGAGTGTGAAATCTGCTACCGACGCTTTACCCAAGCTGTGGATCTCAAGAGGCACCTGTTGCGGCACAGCGGACAGAAACCACATGTGTGTCACTTCTGTGGTAAACAGTACACGCGTGCTGACAGACTCAAAGTTCATCTGGCTTCACACACGGATCCAGGTAACAGCACTAAGCCATACATTTGTTCTAGGTGCAGTAGAGGCTTCGATGAGGCAGAACAACTACAAACTCACACTTGCGGCCCAGACGAGGCGGATTCTTTACTTAGCAAAACAAAGGACACAGAAAGAGCCGTAGTTGGGGATGGGGAAAAGTTGGAGCTATCACTTTCTCCATCTCAGCAACTTTCCTTGGGTAATAATGTAACTACAGGGTTGGCATTACAAGAATCTGTTATAGTTCCGCGTTTATCCGCCATGAAAAATGAATCGTCTGCTTCAATGGCATCTGGAGAGAACCCAGTAAAGCCATTTAAGTGTGATGACTGTAATGCATCCTTCACCAAGTCGACGTCTTTGAAATCTCACAGTTTGAAACATTCAGGCGAAAAGAAATACAAATGTGAACACTGTGCTAAAACTTTCTTCAGCTCCAGCAGTTTAAAAATTCACGTGCGGGTTCATACGGGCGACAGACCATTCAAATGTAAGGAGTGCCCTAGAAAATTTAGTGACCCGTCTAACTTCAACAAACACAAAAGATGGCATGCGAAGCAGAAAGGTTTTGGAGTGCCAGCGTCACGGCAAGTTAGAACATCTCAAGGTGAGGAGGATCGAAGCATAAAACGACGGAAGCTAACCCCAACGGAGAGCACCCCAAGCCTGGTTCCAGTGTACGGCACCCGTGGGAGTGTTATCAAGAAGGAAGTAGGTTTGAACCGTGAACCAAGTGAGACTTTGTTTCATCCTTCTGCTGGCACAAGTAGTATCGTCTCAGTATTTGGGAATCGAGCTGATACATCAAACACCGAGACTGAAACTAACCGTGAACCGAACGAAAACTTATTTGCAGTTGCAGAAGACAAAGAAGTAGACGAGGATGGCGTTCCTTCGGGCTTTGCCGCACCCGAGGCGTTGGTAAGTATGGACACGTTTGAGTCTGCAAGATTGAACAACTCCGAGGGTAGTAAGCTAGACTAGTAACGTACAATTTTGATAGCCTTAGCAAGGGGTGGGTGTGGAAGTGAGGAAGGATGGCTTGGATTGGGGAAGGCAGAAAGTGTCCAAACCAAATTCAACTGACATTAGAATGCGAACTTTTGATTGTATACTTAACACCTGCGTTTCCACTCTAAAGATTTGGAACTGCGAGAATTGTGATTGCAAATTTACTTTTTGTTGTGACACAATATAGTTATTTTTTTTGGTCACAGTTTTTTGTTTTTATAATATGTACTTGAAAAAGTATATTTTTTACATTTTAATTAAATTGGAAATGTTTGGAATTACATTTTCTTAGTTTCGAAATTAAAAAATGTCCGTCACCAAAATCAAGATGGCGGCCTTTCGACGTCATATATAGGTCATTGGTCCGCAGTTTTGATTCCAGTAGTCGGGTACCTGTCAGTTAGCAGATACAAAATGTGGAATAACTTGTCCAATAGGTTCTTTCTGCCTTTCACCGGTCTTAAAATTTCTTGATCTTTGTAGGGTTCATTTGCAATGTTAGCACTGCTACGCATAAACTGCTTCTAAAAGCTAATAAGGATAACTACATGCATTTGGCACATATCATATTTCCAGTCATTAGCGGCAGTAATTCCATTGTTGCCAACCGTTTGGTTCAATAGCTGCAAAGGCACTTAATGAGCTAGGCATACTTTACTAATTTACAATTGAAAAATAGTTCTGACGTATCTGTGTGAAACCCATTCAAAATATTCTATCAAAAATTAACTCACGTGTGGTTAAAAATTTGTTATAACCAATTTGCTGCTTAAATTAACAATAACAGAATACAAGCTTTCGTACTGGTGAACGTGCCGTTCAACATCGTGTAACATTTGATGATCTATGGTTTCGCATGCTCAGAATGTAAAATCAAAGTAAAAATAAAGTGTAGGATTTCAGCGGTAACTTGTTCGAATCTAATCTTGTTTAATTTACTACATCGTTGAGCAAATCTGATTCCTCACGGGAGCTGACTCTCGTGTGACAATCTTCCAATTCCATTGCTAACGTCTTTATTGCTGGGTTTCAAGTGAACTTACTATTTCACCAAAACTGAGCGTATATTTATCTGACTGTATTTTATTTTTATTTCTATATATATATTGATACATAAACACACATAATATATATATATATATGCTAGGTATACAAGTATTTTGAAAATTATATCCAAACATTAAGTCTTAAACCGTGTATAAAGTGAATACAATTCTACTATTTTGTGTACAGGGAACAGATTTGAACATTTTGTTAAATATGTTTAAGGTAAATTTTAACGTTCTTATGATTTAAAGTTTATGGTTTCCTCAATACACCGAGTAAGTGCCGAAAGATACCTTACTACGGGAGGGAAAAACACAATTCGATTTACTCGTACTTGTTTGATAGTATGGCTCTAACTGATATTTAAGATATCTCCGTACAATTACTGAAAGAGATTACTAGCAGATTTGCATTGTACTGATGTAAAAGTTTCATTAATGAATTTAATATTTTTATATTTATTAACCAGCCTGGAATTTTGCGAATTATTTTGATCAAATTTTAAGCAAACACAGGTGGGAGAAGCCTTCCGCCCACCTGAAACCAAAATCTCCTCTATTTGGCATCAGTTTTTTCCTATTCCAGTCAAATTTGAGACGGTACAGTTAAAATTATTAAGTAAATTAGACAAACTGTGGGCCATCAACTTTTTTTTTCCACAAAAGGCTTAAATGAGGAAAAAACAAAGCATGGGTTGTATATCTGTACATGTATGGGTATTATGGTTAACGTAAAGCCAATATAAACTGTCACTAGCTAAAGCTTTGCAGAATGCTGTTAGTTGTGATAAAATCAACACTATAACTTAGAGTAAGACTCTTATGACATAAATTTAGCTGACGCTTTCAAGGTCTTTGTCGTTAGTTATTAACCCTTTCAGTTCCAGTTGTGTTGTGAAATTCTCCGAACTTGTGTCCATACTTTTCATTGAACAAGTTTGAGAGAATCTTAATCTTCAGTAGTTTGCTTTGTTTGATCAATTCTCATTTTTTCATTTCCAAATATCTTATTTTGTATGTGTTATGTTGGGAGAAGTTGGGTGTTGATAACTGACTGGGACTGAAAGGGTTAAAGCTCATCGATTTTTAGCTTTTTTAATTTGATGTTGACAAAGACTTCTTTTCAAACGAAGTAGATATCCTCCCTTTGTTTATCAGTTTTTGGCTGTATTCAGACGAGAACACCCAGATTTGAAGTTGATATATTCTATGATTTGTTATGTTGGCAAATCTGAATTCAATCAAGAGTGTTTAGCTCCGTGACAAACTTCAAAGATGTGCAATTATCTACCTGTGCTACTAAAACCTAAATTTATAAGTAAAACATTAAATCAGTCAAAGGTCATTGAGGTAAAGTTGAGCAATGCCCTCTTATGATGAACCTAAGAAAGCCATTTCACTTCAGAGAATACTATTACTAACACCTTCAACCTTTTCAGAATCTAGATATTTTTCATGCAATTAATTCTTTTGTTGTTTGAGTCTTAAAACATAAACCTTTACCCAAATTATTTAACCTTTCGGGAACCTATAGGTATTTTTTTTCATGCCTGCAAGAACTAATATATGTTTTTACAGGGAGTCCTTCAAAAGAATACTATTACCAAAACGTTTAACTTTTTCGGAACCTAAAAATTCTTTCATGCAAGCAACACTTTTGTCCAGACACTACCTTCAACAGAATATTATTACCAAAAGGTTTGACCTTTTATGAACCTAGTTATTCTTTTATGCCAGTAATACTCTTATTCCAGACAATTCCGTCAGTAGATTACTATTACCAACAGGTTTGACCTTTTCGAAAGCATGCCAGTAATACTCTCGTTCCAGACAATTCCTTCAATAGAATATTTTTTACAGAGGACTCTTTCAAAAGAATACTATTACCAAAACGTTTAACCTTTTCGGAACCTAGGTATTCTTTCATGCCAGTAATACTCTCGTTCCAGACAATTCCTTCAATAGAATATTTTTTACAGAGGACTCCTTCAAAATAATACTATTACCAAAACGTTTAACCTTTTCGGAACCTAGGTGTTCTTTCATGCCAGTAATACTCTCGTTCCAGACAATTCCTTCCGTAGCATACTATTACCAAAACTTTTAAACTTTTAGGAAACTAGTTATAATTTTATGCAAGCAATACTCTTGTTCCAGACAATGCCTTTAACAGAATACAATTATTAAAACGTTTGACCTTTTCGGAACCTAGGTACTTTTTCATGCAAGTAATACTCCTTTTCCAGTCAAATCAGTGAATAAAATATTATTACCAAATGTTTGACTTTTTTGAAACCTAGTTATAATTTTATGCAAGCAATACTCTTGTTCCAGACAATGCCTTTAACAGAATACAATTACCAAAACGTTTGTCCTTTTCGGAACCTAGGTATTCTTTCATGGATATAATACTCTTGTTGCAGAAAAATCCGTCTATATGATACTGTTACCAAAACGATAAACCTTTTCCTTTCCCGAGTATTTTTGTTTTATTTTGTCTATGAATCGCAATACGAAGTTCTAAAAATACATTTTTTTCGATAAACTTGGAATTAACAAATACATAATTTGTCAGCACAGGTGATCGAAGCTTTTCTTTCTTCAAATCTTCATTTATAGCCAAAGGTTCAAAATAATTCATTTGATATTAAAATTAATTGTACCCATAACATTATAACATTTAGTGGCCAATAAAAACACGTTTTATTATAGACAAATTTAATATTAGGTTACTGGGGTGAAAACTTCCAAAAGTTACCGTTGTAAAGTATTGTAAAATTTCTTGTGACAATAAAATACTCGATTTAGTTGATAAGACTGCTAGGACAAATGGATTACAGGATAACAGCCGCGGAGCCAATGGTTAACCGTAAAGTCCATTAGGCCGAAAGATCTTATAGGATTTTAGTATCACACAGTTATATTCACTGTCATCTTTGAAAGAAAAACAACTTCAGTAGTGTAGACCATCGGATCAAAGGAAATGATTTAACCCATTAGTTGAGTGATATTATAATATTAAATATTGTACCGGACTGTAGCTTTTATCTTGTGTTAGCCTATTGTTTCTAATTTATTTGTTTCAGCCAGTTTTTTGATACACTAGAATAATTAACAAATAGTCCCCCAAAGGGGAGGTGAATAGTGTTGGATATAAACCGAGACGCCAAGCGTCGAGGTAAATATGTCTAGCGCTAGGCGCCAGCCCTGAGGGGATAGTTCTTTTAGTATTTACCAAAATAATGGGATAAAAATGCACTTTATTTTCAAAGAAACAATACAGCGTAAACCTTTTCTCTATTTTTAGCAGGCGAACTTCCTGTCATTTTGACTTCCGCCTCCAAATTAGCTAATAGTCTTGGATATTGCGAGTTACGTGAGCCAATCAGAGCTCGCGAAAATGGATATCGGTTTCTTTGGTAAATACTATAGTAATATGGAGCTGACACTGGAGCAAATGCTGACGCAGTCGTCAGCAAGTTTTTGTTACGTTTTAATTATGTGAATTTCAGAACCATATAAAGTATTAATATTCACTCACGGTGTAACAGGAAATTACTAAATAAACACTTTTAAAAAGTGATTGGATTACGCTTTATTGATTAGTTAAGGGATTTCTTTACAGCGGGTCGAGGAAATATCAGCGAAAAGCACTGTAAACTTTACTCTGGTCCAGAGTTGACGGCCTTTCTCTTGTTAAAGCTAAAATTAAGTTTCTCTAACTTGTAAGATAGAATATTAAATCAAGTTCTCAAATGCTTAGCTTATTACAGTGCGTGTATTGGAGTAAATTTATCATCCCTGTTTATTCCACCCCTTTCCATTTACATAAATCGTATTTCACTCTTCCCATTTCCCTCTTTTTTTCTTTACTAAAATCTACCTTAGTTTATTAGATTTCTTTTAACTTTTAAGTCTGCGTTTGCTTGGAAACCAGAAGTGGAAGGTACGCATAGTGTTGACGAAGGGTGAAGTAGACAACGCCAATTGGTGTGAATATTCTCCGCAGCAAAATGGCGGCGAGTGCGTAGCTTGCTAATTTCTGTCTCTGTTCTCTTAGAACTCTTCATACCATGTTCACCCTCTCAGCAACTTTTTTCCTGTGTGATCAAGTCTCGTCTTACATTTAACGCGTTAGCAGCTCCCCGGCCTGTATAGGTTATTACTATTTGTGTTATCTGATTTTCTCCAAGTTAATGTTCCAGTCACTCAAATGTATGTGGGACCCGTTATTGGTGTTTATATATAATGATATACAATTCTCATCCAAATTGCTATTGATCCGTATTTCGCGAAACAAGTGGAAAAGCCGGTGAAAAGTTGAGCGTGGCATGAGTTCGTATTCGCACACCATCGGTGTTTAGATATTAAACAAAGAACTTTGCCCTATCTTACTCAAATAAATAAAAGATGCACCTTTTCTTAAGAGCTCACTTCATCTTTTCCGCGAAGCTTTGCGTACAAACCTTTTAATGTGTTCTGTATATACCGTAAAACTTCGAACACAAGCCTATGGACTGCTGTTTAAGGCCCACGGATGGGCATCTTTTCGAGATGGGCTTCTTTTCGAGGCTACTTTTGCAAAGTATACAGGAGGGCTTATTTTCGAAATGATTGATGTAAATACAATGATTATTACCGGTACCTCTTAAAACATTTTCAATATTAAATTCGTTTTTATTGTTTAACGTATTGTAGAAGGAACATTGTTATGTACATCAACTTTAGTACTTATTAAATGATCATCAAAACCGTTCCAAGCGAAAATTATACTGACTAAAAAATAACTTCAGTAAATTGAATTGCCCTGCTGATTCTATGTGTTTGCAAGATAGGAAATACCATCAGAGCATACACCATTTGCAAAGGCATTAATTAAAAACAACACAGACAAGAAGAACTTTGGTTTAACCTACAGAATGATCAAAAGCCGCTGATATTAAATGATAAATGTGAACTATTTGGGTTTTTTTTTGTTTCTCTGTCCTTCTTTTCTGCCAATACTTATTGTCTCGGAAAAAGCCCTAGAGATGGGCTTCTTTAAGAGATTATTTTTGCAAACTCGGGGGGGGGGAGGTATGGTGGCGTATTTTAGAAATTTGCTTTGCAAGGTGAATCCTACTGGGCTTGTTTTCCGAGGATTCACGGTATTTACTAATTTAATCTTCCTGCTGTGGAGAGCACAGCGGTGGTTGGTGCAATTTGTACGGAAAGATTGAACGCAAGCCGGGCAAAACGCTGTTGATTTCTTCTGTAAGGGCCGATCACGGATCGAACATGTTGGTCAAACATCCAACATTGTAGGTTGTGTTGGACGATGTTTGATAAGTGTTAGATTCTGGAGTGTTCAAACGAATCCAACACCATCCAACAATGTTGCATTTTAGTACCAGGCACGAAATTATGACGTAGTTTGGAAAATGTTGGATGATGTGGGATGAAGAGTTTGAACAAAGTCCAACTTCATCCAACACCGACCAACACTATCCAACATGTTTGATTGTGCCGTTCAAACGTGTTAAACATGTTGCGTCCAACATTGTTTGATAATGTTTTACCAACACGTTTGATCCGTTTGAACGGGCCTTTAGCCGGACACCTTACTTAACCTGCAGCTTATTAAATGAGTGTTCTGTGATGGATTTGTGTTCCGTGACGTTTAACTTTGCAATACGTGGCTTCACGAGAAGCTCGTTGAACAAATTTGTACGTGTCCATATTGCGCAGTATCATGCAGTGAAACGAGCGATCGAGGCCATCGACGAATTTCAGAACGGCTGAAAAGCTGTCTGCACTGTTAACACTCGCACTTACTAATTATTATTGTTGATGCCAGAGGTAAACCATGTTCGTATCTTTCATCGGGAATTGCTGTTATAAATGAACCGGTTTTAGTTGATTTGCTAGTACGTTTGTCAACCTTTTGCGGAACGTAAATTTTAATATGCTACCAAGAAATTTTTTGGATATAGTATTAAATGTTCTAAAATGTAGGGAAAGCGCTTGAGTTTAAAATGTCTCCTTCGTTGTGTACGTGTTTATGCCAGCTGATTGGAGGTAAGCATGATGTACGCATTTATACTAATCAGGCACCACTTCTTATTTTTATTAATGCAAATATTACGATAAAAAAATGTCACTTTAAGGTCCTCCATTTGGTCTCAGAGATGTCTGTAAACGGAAACCCTAGCGCACGTATATTTTTCATTTTAAAATTGATTAGTTAAGTGAAACTATCTTGATTAACATGGCTTTGTTTGTAATTTGTATTGCAAAAGCTAACGCAGATAAGTTAGAATCCATTTTAATTTAAATTTCTTGACGTTTCAACGCCGTCTTGCACATTCAAACTCTATTGCAGCTATGATATTTTACTATGTCAACAACTCAGTAATCATTGGACCTATACCACACTCAGTTCTTAATACATACTCATTCTTTAAAATGACACTGGGCGGCGTCAAAACGTCGAGAAATTTAAGTTAAAAGAATTATAACTTACTTGCGTTAGTTTTAGCATTACAAGGATAAGTAAAAGGCAATTTAAGTATTGCAATATTTATCAAAAAGTTTTGCTGAATAAGTGCAAGGATGTAGCTGGTGCGAAAGGTTTCATCCTTATGCACCTACTTGTAACAACTGGGCCGCCAATGGTTTACTAATAGAGGAACAAATCACTTTCTTTTGCATAAAGAGGGCTTTGTGTTTCGCAATTCTTCTTAAAGCTACCTGACCCGATTTTTCGCAGCTTAGTAGCAGCTTCTTGCAAAGTGCTTTTAACGTAGCCAGCAATGAAGTCCCCAGTTTCGAGGTCTTGGATTTCCTTTTTTGGCGTAGTTTTGGCATCTTGAAACGAGTCATTGAGAATGGTAACAAAGACGTTTATCATAAGTATTGTCATTGCCATAGCAAACGAGCCAAGAAACGGAGTAGCAAGGATTGGGGAAATCGACTCAAGTCTCTCGTGAGCCATGTCACCTCCTAACAGCATCGTAAGATGATTCACAATGGATTTTGGCACAGACGAGTAGTTTAACTCGGACGATCCAAACAACAAAGACCCTGCGCTGGCGTAAGCTACCGTGATAATTGCAAAAACAACCCCATACGAAGCCAGGGTAAATCCGCAGGACCGCAAGCTCTTGAATAAATAGGCTATTTGGGCATTAAATCGGAAAAGCCGCAGAAGTTTTAAAGATATAGAGAACATTACAAATGCCAGGAAGGAATCCTCGATGCTTGTAAGTAAAGCTATTCTGTCAAAGCTTATCGGGGCATATGGATTTGCTTGCACTTCTTTGATGATTTCGACTGTTTTTATAGATTTTATGACAAGTATCACATTGCTTACCACTGTAGTTAGAATAAAGAACATCTCTAGTAGGTTCCAAGGTGATTGAATGTAGTCTTTCCTTTCTTTATACAATTTTCTGCTCTGTCTTATCAAGCAAAGTAAAATAAAAAGTGCAATAAGACTTTGACAAAACCAGATGAGAGCATTTTTTAGCTCATCAGTTGAGCCGTGGACAGTTAGGGGCTCTATCACTCTAGTTCCTTCTATCGCTCCACTGGGTAGGTACTCAAAAATAATCCTAAAATTCGAGAAGAGAAAATGTTTATTATATTTTCATTTTGTATTTATGCTTGCCTGTTATAAGATGTAAGTATTCACTGCTACATAAAACTTTTAAAAGCCCTTTCTCACAGCACGGAGGATACCCTTCGCAACCGTTTTAGTGTCACTCGTCTTACTCCAAGGCAAGGCGAGTCACGCTAAAACGGCTTCGGAGGAGACTAAACGGAGGATATCTATCAAAAGTATTCATATATATCAAATTTAAGGGGAATCCAGGATTTTTCAAGCATTTTCAAAATATATTTCAGGAATATTACTTTATTAAATGCTAATAATACGACAAAAACAAAACATCCAAAGGAAACAATTTTTCCCTTTGAAATGGAAGAAAAAGAAGGGAACACAAAAAGAAATCATTCAGGAAAAATTATTATCTCTTTGAACGTCGCTTTGTTCAGTAATAACCTGGGCTGAGTTGCTCGAAGGCTGGTTAACTTTAACCCTTGGTTAAGCAGAAATTTCTTCTTTAAGAAAATAGGAATGATTCCTTGAGAATACTGTTTGAATTTCCCAAGGCGAAAACTTGTTAATCCCAAAATTCTATCTCATCCTGCCCTGGAAGGTTGAAAACAAGAATATGGGTGAAATATTTAACCCTGGGTTAGTGCTAATCGGCTTTTGAACAACTGGGCGCTGATGAATAATGAAAAGCTATGCGATTGATCCGGACAACTGTGATTGATCCAACTAACCTGACAAAAGCAAACAAGTTTGTAGTAGGTTCGTACAACATGAACTCCACGAATAAAGCCCTAGTTCGCCTGTCAATCCAGTTGTTATACTGCAAGCCTTCAAGTACTAGCTGAGCGGTTTCTAAATCGTAACCAAGATCAGCTATGAAGCCTCCGCCAGAGTAGGTACTATGCGTTGTTGTCACCGTAAGAGTTCCAAGTTCACCAGCCGTCTGCAAAATTTCGTATTGCTAGTAAGTAACATATTAAACAAGAGAGACAGTGTTTCATCATATTTCCAAACACTGAGAAGAGAGTTGAAAATACGACGCGTAGATTAAAATCACATTTCCAAACCATGGTCACGGTTATGATTTCTTTTGTTTTAACTTGATGAATTATTAATGAGTTTGAGAAGAGTTTTAATGCATGTGTAGGAAAAATGTTGTGGAAAGCTTTGCCATATGTAACGAAAATAAGTTATCGAAACCATTTTACGTCGGGATTCATAATAATCTTTTAAGGATAAGGTACACTTTGAAATGCAAAAAATTATCAAATTATATTTTTTGACAGAAAACACTTGTCCTGAAAAGCAGCTTTCAAAGTAAAAAAAAAAATTCAAATGCTAATCTGGTTCTTGAGATATCTTAAGTGAAGCTGTTACCGGAAGTAAACAAACAAGTTGGTGGTGTTAACTCAAATACGCTTTTTTCGAAACAAATTTTAACACTACATGCGGCTACATAAAAACTTACATCTCAGTCAGTTTTTTACCTATCGCCAAAAAATTTGGCACAATGATAGTTATGCGAAATGATAGCAAAGCGCACTCGAGTCTTTGTTTCAGTCCAAATGACAGCAAAGTGAAGGATGTTTGAGCACGAAACGAAGGTCTTATCAAGGACTTGATTAATTGTTTGAATATTTGAATCAAACAGCCCCCAATAGTTAATGCCATGAATGTGACTCCGAAGCCCATGGTAATGACTTGGTGAATTGCCCTTCGTAATCCTTGTTATTACGACTGGGGGGAAGCCCCCTAGCCACGTGCTTTTTTGAGCCTAGTGGCTTATTGGAGCTAGTGTTTGTCTCTGGTTCTGTAATTTTACATGGATGAAAGTCTGTTTGTGTCTGCCTGGACGGGACACTGATTCATGCTGGTTTGCTCCTAGCGACTGTGCGAATCACGCTGCCTTACGTGTAAAATTCATTCTTACAAAAGGGGATGCCCCTTAATGGAGCTTTAATTTTATTAGTTTATACAATCATCATTTTCTTTAGGACATCAGATGCAGTCCATCTATATAGGTATTCTTTGTTCAATAGTTCAACTTTTAATTATAATCCTTGTGCTCTCGCGAATTATCTGAATTTCTTTAATATTAAAAGGTTATAATCTAAGATTACAAAAGGCGTGGAAACAATGGCTTACGCGATACGTAATCAGCTCCTCGCATCCGCTGTCTTCCATTGACGGCAAGTTCGTTATATTTGCTCTGCCTAGTAGTGAATTTTCACGAAAGGTATTCAATGAAGAATACCTAAAACAAACTGGGAAATGTTTACGAAGGTTTGGCTGCTTCCAAGTAAATAAGCACGGTTCTGTTGAGCAAAGACAAAATAGTTATTGAAAAAGTTATCTTGGAACACCTCGCTTGCTGCTATCTGATTTGCAACTAGTGCAAATGTAACAATTAAAATTGTAACTTTGTTAGTCTTCATTTTTAGCTCATTCATGCGCATGCGCAAGCAATGAATGAGTATCCTGGGGGTGAAATGTTGACGTAAGTGGTTGTAGACCGAAATTTGTGGATGGAAATTGTGGACCGTAGACGGAGGTGAAAGTGTCCTGTGAGCGTGGTTCCATGGTAGAATATTTGACTTTGGTGTACACGGACCTGGTTCGAGGACCGTACGGACCTTTTTTTTATTTTAGTTTTTTTTTTCTTTTCTTTTTTTAACTTAAAATTGCGTATAATGCCCTTTTCTTACTTTGTAATACAATTTAATATTTCGAAAAAATTATGATTTAATCATTAGACTGTTTAATATTATTGTCCATTACATGAATGAGCTGGCTCTAAGAGCCCTTTTATTAAAACTGAAAGTTGCTTCTACTCGAAACCAAGTTGAACCAATGAAATGAGTTACAAATTAACACCAAACGGGTGATTTATAACCTGAGGCAGTCTAGCGTGCATGTGCTTTACGACCTGACTCGCGCCCATGGAGGATAACCTTTTAGATGCTGGAAATGGTTAGCAGAAACGATGTGAAGACCTAGTCACAGCATGCGAAGGGAAAGGCTGTAGAACAGATTACTACCACCTTGGAGTTGGCATGCAATAGATTTGGTTTTACGAAAAGAGAAACAGCGAAAGTTGTCACGGAAATTCAATCTACCGTGGAGATGGCCTCACTGTTCATTTGATTGAAGAGGGAGGATGAAGTTTGAAAGGAGAGATGTTGACCAGCACCAGTGAAGAGATCTAGAAGCCTCCGCGATGGAGAGGCACCGCCGTGGCGCAACAACTCGCTGTCAAGGAATAGGAGCCGAAACAGCGCCACGGTTCCTTCTGATGACTTCTCGACCTTGATCCGATCTGGTTAACAAGCACTGGTGAGCTGTGTTTTAAATTTGTTATATGTTGATACCAAAACTTCATACTATTTTGAAATAAAAAATGTAGAAAATTGATATTGTACAATATCAGTCACTTAACAGACTTTACATTACAAACACTTGAATTTTTGTCTTGGTGCAGTAAATATCGATTAAATCATGTTTATACCTGCTCTTACTCGGACTTGTCTTAGTCTTGGAAGGCCAACCAGTAGATATCTTTGGTTGCTGATAAAACCCTCATCATCTGTGAAGTTTAACCCATTATACCAAGTTGTGTTGTATAACCCTGGTAAAAGGATGTTTTCACACCACCAATAAAACAACTTGGTATTTTTTACCTTAAAAAGAGGTTAGGGAACAAGAAAGGTTGCATGTTATGGTGTGTTTATGAATTTAGTTCCTACATAGATTGATCCTCTCGGGAAAAAGTTGTAAAACATTTTGTTTTAAGTTGGATACCAACAAAGAACAAAACAACACTGATATTTCGGACGTCGGAAACATTGGTGAAGTTTTTATTTTCGACCGTGTTTAAATTTAAATAATATTTTCTTTAGAATACTTTTCATCTTAAATCCGACGGAAGGACTAACGTCCGAAACCTCAGTGTTTAACTTTCTTCTTCGACGGTGTCTAACTTAAAGTAATATTTTCTACAACTGTTTCTGTAGAATACTTTTCATCTTCACTCCGACGATGGACTAACGTCCGAAACCTCGGTATTTATCCTCTTATACTGAAAAAAAACTCGATTCTATCACTACGCTCACTCGTAAAAGATATTTTATCATCCGTGATAACGTTCGTCAATAGCGATTAGAATCCCAGTTGTATACATTTTGTCAGTAGAATTGCGCGTAAGAATTGGTCAATTTGCATCCCGTTGGAAAGATGAACATGGGAACATTGGGCATGTGTGTAACTGTTCTAGTAGTAGTAGTAGTAGTAGTAATAGTAGTAGTAGTAGTAGTAGTAGTAGTAGTAGTAGTAGTAGTAATAGTAGTA
>JANCMA020682797.1:0-17929 GCA_024336925.2 Zoanthus solanderi | reverse complement strand
CCAAAATTGATTTGCAAACCGGTTCACAAACAAGTTCAACCAGTTCAAGAAGAGTAGAACCTACGCTTCCCCCCTTCTATTAGGCACCAAGAGGATATAGGGTAGCGTGCGATATCTAAAGTTTGTGCTCATTCTCCCTTCTCTTCAGCTATCCTCACATGTTAAAGTTCAGTGCTCCTTGAATTTCTCCCAACTCTGTTAAAAGTCTCCTCCTCTTTGTCAAGCTCCTGTAGAACTTGGAATCTGTTCTTTAATGTCCCTTGCGTACCTAGTATTTTTTGTCTGCGAGGACAAACTCCGCATACCTTTTATAAAAGGGTCTCCCGTATATAGACAGGGTTTCTAGTTGGTTGTTTTGTTTTCACCCCTACACAGGTTTCCTGTAAGACCTTTAAGGAAACAAATAGCCCAACAAACTATAACTTTATGTTTGAAAAAAAAACTAGTTTTCTTGGCCGGAGCAACTGTAGACAAAGTCAAACTCGTTTTCTCTATTCCTAACAAGAGACACGTCCTTGATTAAAAAGACGGAACCTCCAATAACTGCCCAGGTTGTTTTAGGCACATAAGTCAGCTAACAGCTGTTCATGTCTTCACATGACGACTATGTAACCTTGGCTGTCTTTCCCAATCTTTGCAGTAAAATCTCCCGTAAGGATGACCATCTCTTTTTCATGCCTACCATTACCATTGACCACTGGATCCGCTCGTAGAACTCTTAGTTGACCTCATTCGTTCGAGCATAACACATGATGGTGGTGATGGTGGTGAGCGTGATTCGTTTATTGGATGTCCTGAACTTCGCAACCGTGATCCGCGAGCTGATTGGAAACTAGCTGCGTAGCGGCTCTTGGGGAACTGAGGCTTAGGCTCTTGAGGAACCTCTCCCCCAGTCCCCCAAGAGCTGCTACGAAGACTAATTGGAAACCATTATCTAAGGGCCTGTACTCTTTCCAACTCCCTGTGTGTGCGGCGAGTCTGCTTCCTCGTGACCTGAATAGATCAATGTTTCCCTCGTATTCAATCTGGTCTCCCGAATTTGACCACTTTATTTTACTGTTGCTTTTCATCACCTTAGCTTTGATTGCACCCCCCTCCCTTCCTCGAACATAATCGGCACGTTTCACGTACCAAATCTGAAAGGCTTCCAGGGTTCCGCCCTCTACTGCCCCCAAGGCTTTAACTAGGTGACTTCATATGTCCTATGCAAGAGGGTACTCAATGCCACTTGCCAAGTGTCGTATATCTCATCCGAGTTTTCGTAATCGCTTTTATTATATGGATATTAGTGTTTTATGGAAACTAAAACATTCGTATTTTCAATATTTTCACTAGTTAAGATTTGAACAAGATATTTACCAAATGTCCCGGATGTACGCGCGCGTCCTAAAAAATATTTCCCGCCAGTTTCTTGCCGCTTGTTTCTACAAATATATGGTGACTCCCAGGGTTTTCTTAGAGATTTCAGACGTCGATTTAATGAAACTTCCAAAGAAATTAACATTTGTTTGTAGTTCTATCAACGTTTAGTGTTGTGTGACCTTTTATGCAGGTTCTTGGAAGGAATGTTGCTATATTTACATTGAATGAATTGGAAACTAAACTTATGTTTAGTTTGCCTTAGTTTGCTCATATAATAAAAAGAGCTTTACACGTTGCCTTGAAGATATGAATTCTTTCTCGACATGCTCCACATTATGTATGAGATAATTATGCATACTTCCTATGCTACTAATTGTCAGTGCTTACACTTCAAATCTATTCAAATGCAAATTACAGGCTGTACTAATCCCAGGTGAGAACCAAACAGTCAGTTCTTCCTGGAGTGCAAACAAGAAAAATTGGCGAGGGTTGATGAATGGTTGGGTAAAAGCTCAAAGCACAAAGAATGGGTGGGTAGCATTATCCCGGAGTGCGGCTGGCAATGATAGGTGGAAAATATACATATATGAGTAGAGATATTAATAGTAGTTGCTAAATGCCAAAATTAAAGTTTACTGACTCTCTGCTCTTTTCCCGCCGGGGTTCATTAGAGCCATTGTGTATAGTTGCACAATGTTAACCGCCGTCTGGTTAGCTTAGTTGGTGAGGTGCCAGTCTATTGTGCGGGAGGTTCGGGTTTGATTCCTGGCCGGACCAACAATCAGGGTCTTAAAATAATTGAGGAGAAGGTGCTGCCTTAGCTCTAACATCTGCAAATGCTTTGATTTTCGCGTCTCCTCGGCTAAGGACGTCAGACCGTAGGCCTTCGGAGACATATCTGTCTATCATCATCATCATCATTATCATCATCATCATCATCATCATCGATTACTAAACGAAAAAGCACAAAAAATCGAATGCACATGCACATTAGACACTTATATCGCCAAATCAAAATTACCGATAGAACTGAATATTTTACAGACAAATGGCTCTAAAACTAGTAAAAATCGAGTATAAAACTGAAAATTTCCCGAATAACGTAGCTTGTCGTAGAGGCCAAGAGCAATTAAAGATTCATTTCACGACTACTACTCTTTTCAGAGTTTCGTCTAACTGACGTCGTAAGTTCAAGTATCACAGCGCTTTTTTTCCCGCTGTAAATCATCTTCTCTTTTCTTTTTTCGCTTTTTTATTACTACTATTATGATTATTATTATTATTATTATTATTATTTCACCGCTCACTTACATGCTAAAATAAGAATGTCCCTCAATATTGAAATGGCGCGTAGACATCTCTAATATGTTTAAACAAAGCGGTCGTCTAATTTGTTGCTAGTTTCTCCACAGGCAGCCCAAGTGGATGGAAGATTATAGAAAGTTGAACATTATTTGTGGGACGAGTTGGCTGCGAGACTTCGGCCATGCTTCTCCTCATGAAGGGAAATGACAACCAACGACATTGTAAAAATTCGTAAGCCAAAAACCCGTCTAAATCGGACACAGTTTGCGCTGCGATTGCACAGAAAAGACGAGGACAACCGTAAGTAGGGGTAAGTGAAGTTTATTTCTACTTTTACATCTTAGTTAAGCATTTATAAGTTCAAAGTTAATTTTCCCATACAAAGTCTATAAATTGTTCAACGAACAGTCCGAGCAGTCACATCCCAAGCTTGGGCTGCCTGTGGTTTCTCCGATGTAAATGCTTGTACCGCTGTTGCGGACGATCTAAGACTCTCAACTGCTGTAAATTGGTTGAAAGTAGATAATTATTAAAACCTTATGATAATTGATAATTTTAAACTATAAATATTATAATTATTTATTAATTATGAATTGAATTTTGCAATAAAGTGGTTGGAAAATGATTTCAATAATTCGGTAGGATTAAAAAAATAATGTTGAAATTATATTTTATGTTTTGTTTTGCTTTGATTGTACATTCGATCATTTTTTTGAGCTCCAAAGTTTGGTTCCAGAGGCTATTGTTGTGCCGTGCTTTCAAAAGTTTGTAAGCACCTCCCATACAATAAAAACATTATCGAAGCTTTAAAGATGACCAGCGGTCTCACCCACGTGTTGCCAAAAAAGCAATATGGCTGCCAAAGCGAGTAGTCAGATATTTGTGCCATTTCGTTCTCTAGGATTCGTTGCAAATCACGTGCCTTTGGCTTTACAGACCCTAGGAAAAGAGAGTTTTGTCACCACTGCTGTAGGAAATGCGTTCCATCTTTATAACGTAAGTTGGGTTCTTGTAACAGGGCATCTACTTCAATTGTTCGAGTTTAGAGCAAACTTATTCGTCATTCTGTGATCTTTATGTCTGTTACTAATTGTGAAATAAGAATCCTTTAAACTGTTTGAGTTCCTGCATTTGTGTCTGACACTTGTTTGCTTTTTTGTTGCAGTGTTCCAAACTTAACCTCTTGTTTGTCGGTGAGTAATAGAGATACAGGGATGGTGGAAGTGGAAGGAAAATATATAGACTTTCAGATATCTGGAATAAACACTTGCTTTATCGAGATTTTGATATTATGTTTTGAATCCAAAACGAGGCATCATGTTTACGCTTTTGGTAAAATTTCCGTATTGTCCAGAGCATAATATTGTTTCATCATAATGCAAACTAAACCTTACCGAGACACTAACTTCTATAATAATAATATACGCGATGAAACTGCATGCATGAATAAGTACGCTCCAGTACGGAAATTATCCAATACTTTTTAATCGCAAACATTGTTTGGCATTAATAGCTGCGGCATATTTCCCTTACTGGGAGCGTACATACATGATGTTTTGTTGCATATATACCACAGATATTAGGGTTTGGGTAAGGGTTAGTTTTCAAAAAGAACTGCAAACTCTAGGTTAGTAAATTAAATCAATACAAATTGTTTTTCTAATTTCAATGATAATATCTTGAATTTAACACAGACTTTGCTGTTAGTTTTTAAATGATCAATCTTAAAAATATATGGTGTGTAGCCAGGTATATTAAAAAATATTAGTAAAAAGCATTAAAAAGTTGATGTGGGCTTCCTGAGCCAATGAAGATGCTTGCCCAACAGAAGGATCGCAAAGAGACACAAAGGCCAAACCATGGCATGTAGAATTATAAAAAAATGGTTTAAAAAGGCCAATGGAAGGACAAATTCTGGTGACTGGTTGAAAATGGAAATTTGATACATTTTAAAAATACAGTTTAAAAGTGGAAAAGAAAGATGGAAACTAGAGGTTTAAATGTAAACATAAATAAGACCTTGGATGTTGATGGTGATGGGTAGAGAACCTGCTGTTAGGCCACAAAGGGGAAGATATCCATGTGGGTTTATGCGGCAAAGGATTTAGAGCAAACTCGATATGGTGTCAATGCTGTGAAAGGTGGTGCTACAGAGATGTTCGGGGCTCTGAAATCTGAGAAAAGCAGGAGATAACTTGAGATGTCCAACATTTGTGAGGGGAGTTGTGGTAGTGCCCCAGATACTGGAGGTGGGAGAAGATAGTCTGGAAATAGTGGACAGCTTTTGTTATCTTGGTGATGTGATTTCATGTGGAGGAGGGGTAGAATTGGCAGTAAAGGATAGGATATCCTGTGCTTGGAGTAAGTGGAATCAATTGGTGACCTAGCTAGTAAAGCATAGCATTTCACTAGAGGAAAGAGCAAAGGTTTACTGTGTGTGTGAGAAGCCTGCATTGCTGTATGCTGCAGAAACCTGGGCACTAACAGAAAGACTGGAAGGACTGGTAACTAGTTGTGACCATAGAATGTTGAGATACATGTCAAGAGTAAGATGGCAGGACAGGATTACAAATGAAGAGGTCAGAAGAAGATGTGGGGTGGAGAACCTCGAACAGAGATTAAGGAAAATGAGGTTGAGATGGTTTGGTCATGTAAAACGTAGGGATGAGAATGAGGAAGTTAAACATCACAGAAGATATGGCAGAGGATAGAAAACAGTGGAGGCAACTCATATCATGTCCAACCCCAGGAGTGGAAAACTAGGGACAGTAAATGAAAAAGATGATAATGATGGATTGGACATTTCAGCTACAACTATTGCCATTCTATCTTTGCTGAAGAAGGCAACAGTTGTTTTATATATAATTTAGTCAACTGTCATCTTTTTAATTCTTTTTACTAATAATGATCAATCTTTAATTTGCACTGATTTAAGCATATAGCTTCTAATATTGATTATTTTATTAAATCTGTTCAAAGGACAAATGCAAGATGAGGAGATCAATTTTCTTACAACTCATGGACATTTTATAATCACAGCCTGTGGTAAAACTGTTTCATTATGGAAAAGAGGAAAAAAGGTTATTTTGTTCTTTCTCTTTACCTATACGAACTTTGCTTGGTTCTATACAAACTGTAATCTGCTAATTCTCACACTATTAGAAGCTATATTGGACTAGTGAAAGTGTCTTCAAACTAGTCTTAGCCAATTGCCTAGTAAAATATTCTGAAGCCACAAAAAAATTTTTTAAAATATCTATAGTTGTGTTTGCATCCAAATCACATCATTTTTGTTCCAAACTTAATTTAAAAACATTGGTGTGCCTAAAACCACAAGAAATCATACCACATAAAGTTGAACACTTAGGAGGTAAGCGATCTTGTTTCTGTATACTTGTATGCTTATAAGTTTTTGTGTTGTCCACCAACAGCCTGCTTAGATCTTAAATATTGAATAAAAACTAACAATAACACTCGTCTGATAATTTTGAGACCAATATTAAGCAGCGGTCAAATGCTTAAGAACTGACAGCATTCTCATGGAACTTTACAGCAGTTTGTTACATTTTTAAGTTTTACACTGGTGGAAGTAAAGAATGTGTACTTTGCACAATTTTAGACCTGTATGTCCTAATACACGTTTTTTACTTCCACTACGGTGTAAAACTTAAAAATTTAACAAATTGTTTCTATTGAAGCACTGTTGCAGCATCCCATTTATGAATTTCGCAGCAGTCTTGTTCACATTACTTTCAAAAAACCTATTCCAGATAAGGTTGTTTTGAAGAGCTTTTACCACTGGTTCATGTTGTCTCCCTTTATCTATCACTTTGATTTTTCAATGGTTCAACTTAGTTACAGTATCATTCCTCTGTGGTTGGTAGGATCTCTGCCTTCCATCCAACAACCCTGGGTTTAACCCCTGGCACAGTTAAAATTGGAATATTTTGTAACCTTTTTTCCAAAGAGAATTGAAGGTTGGATTGGGCCAGGGGGTACAAGGAGAGAGGACAAAAAGTAGATGCAGGGAGGGTAGGTGAAGAGGTGAAAAAAATTTTGTTTGTGGGTAGGGTAGGTGGGGAAAAATGTTGTTTCCACCCTTACAAGAGAAGGTTGATAAATAGAGTACCAGCCACTACTGGGAACTAACCATGTAATGAATAAGTGCCTCATCAAGGAGAAGTCATAGACCGTTATCCACTTAAGACTGTGGGCTCATAAAAGATTTAGCTTATTAGATGCCTTCCAACTTTCATGAGTTGGTTGTGTGAATTATGATTTCAGCACTAATCTGATGGTTTAACCTTGAATTCATGCACTTCTGCACAATGAATTACAACAGCAAGCATATATGGCTTCATGGCACTAAAAGCAACTTGTTTTTATTTTCTTCCTGAGAATCTAAGTGAGCTACCAATTCTTATTCAAAAACAGAGCATTTTAGTCTGCTTGGAAGCAAATGTAGTTTATGTGAAAGCTAAAAGGGCAATAATAATGGCAGTTTGAACACTGTTTTGTATTTTTAGCATTGTGACTCCTTTAGTTTCAAAACAGTTTTGTAAATCTCACTCTTCGTGATTTTAATCGCATGATAAAAATATCATGAGATACAAATGCTAACTGTTCTAACTTGTATTTTTCATTAGGCCTGATTAACCAGCTTTGTTTTTAAAACAATCCAAATTATATCATCACAGGTAACCAACTTTGAAGGTCACGACAGTGATGTACAGTTTTTGTATTCATTTGGAAACCTTCTTATCACAGTTGATGATAAAAGCTGTGTCAGAGTTTGGACTGTGGCAACCACAGGTACTGAAATGGTTTCTCTTTTCTTCAATATTATTTCTTAGATGATGTGCTGTTAAAATATCTTTAGTTAATAATTAAGAACAATTTATGTTTGAATTAAAAGTAGTAACTTATAAATGATAGTGACAACTGTTATGATGACGTAGTGTCTCAAAGGAAAATTCTTTGTTCAGAATGTGAACACTAACAATGCCAATAACAAAAACGTAATCCATCAGGTTTCTGTGCAAAATCTGGTCAACTGACAAAAGATCAAAAAATATGAAATTATAATGGGATATTTTTTAACACAAGTATGGTAACTAGACCTTGTTTATTTTCTACTTAGTTCTTAGCTTGATACTAAAGGAGTATCACCTACCCCTAGGACATACCATTAGCATGAGATTAAAAGGCTGGAGTATGTTTTTAATACCTTCCATCCCAGGACAAATCTTACCATAATATTGACAGAGTATCTTCCTATTCCTTCCATCCTAAGACACACCATTACCATGAGAGTAAAAGTCTGGAGTATGCTCTTAATACCTTCCATCCCAGGACAAGTCTTACCATAATATTGACAGAGTATCTTCCTATTCCTTCCATCCTAAGACATACCATTACCATGAGAGTAAAAGTCTGGAGTATGCTCTTAATACCTTCCATCCCAGGACAAGTCTTACCATAATACTAACAGAGTATCTTCCTATTCCTTCCATCCTAGGACACACCATTACCATGAGAGTAAAAGTCTTACCATAATACTAAAAGAGTATCCCCCTACTCTTTTCATCCCAGGAAAAGTCTTACCCTGAAATTATAAGAGTATCTCACTATTCCTTCCTACCTAGGACCTACTATTACCATGGGAATATTAGCTTAGAGTATATTCTTATGTCTTCCATTCCAAGACAAATTTTACCTTGATACTAAAGGATTATCCCTCTATTCCTTCCATCCTAGGACAGCCCAATAACATGAGACTGTAAGTCTGGATTATGCTCCAGACCTATATCTTCCATTCAGAACAATTCATACCTTGATACTAAAGGAGTATCTCCCTATGACACACCATTACCATGAGACTGTAAGTCTGGAGTGTGCTACTTTACCTTCTATCCCAGGATAATTCGTACCATGAAATTAAAAGGATTTCCCCCTATTCCTTCATTTCTAGACACACCCAAACCATGAGACTATACAGTACTGCTCAAAAGAAATGTTTTAAGTTTTTTTTATTTGTTTGAGGTTTGGTTTAGTTCCAACAAATTTTCTAACAAAGGCTTGAAACTTCATACTACAGGGCACTCTTATAAAAGCACAATACATCAAAAAATCAGAGACTTTTTGTTATTTAAAATCAGACATTTTTCCCGAACATTAATATTGGTTTTACAATATCTCAAACAAAATTTTGATGTTTACAAAAGTTTTTATTTACTTTGCAACTTTTTGCTAGTTAAGAATTATGGAAACTCACAGCATTACCATTTCTTTTGTATGAGCAATATTGTTTCCGTATCCTCAGATACCTTAACTATCCCTAGACAGTTACTCATAGTGTTATTAGTGTAAAGGAATATCGCTAGGTTACCCTTTTTTTTATAAATTATGTTCAAATTGAAATATCTTGTAATATACAGAGTTGTATCTGATGATGGAATTTGACCCAGTGACATTCCAAATCACATGCTTGATGCATCCCAGTACTTATCTGAACAAGGTGTTGTTGTGTAGCCGCCAGGGAAGTATGCAGTTGTGGAATATAAAAACAAAGTAAGTTTTTAATTATTGTCAAGAATTGATACTAACACTACCCAACTTCGACTGGAAAGTAAAATACGCTCTACTTGGAAGGGGAAAAAGTACAAAGTTTGAAAAAGATTGTCTAATGTGGAAGCAACATTCTGGGTTGTGGAAATGACCTTTTCTCTTAACATTTTTGGCTGCTCCAACGAAGGGCTAATACTCCATAATGACATCTAATTACTCCACTTACTCAGACGATCAAACATTTTGACTTAGAGTTGGTTAATACATATATCTATAGACCCTATGCAAAAATGACAGCGGTTTTAATGTTCTTTGTCTGTACACATTCAAAGTAGGCCGACTAGCCTCGTTCTTGAGTTAAACTTTCAAAATAATATCTTATCACGAATGAGGCTAGTAGGACTAATTAGAATGCAGACAAAAGAATGTTAAAACCACCTCCATTTTTGCATAGGGTCTATTAGCTACTGTATAATAATTATACAATGTTTTTTAAATTATGTATCTGAACAAACACAACTAAAATGCTGCTGAAAATGAATAGAAAAACAGTTACTGTTTATCAGCAGGATACCTGCACTGTTTGCAGTTGCACAATTATTGGTTTCGGCCTCATTAAAAGCCAAGCAAGTGGATTAACACTGTACTTCTATCAACCTACTTGCTTCCACAAAAAATGTGACACAGCCTGAAGAGAAGGTTTAAAGTATCTCATTTAATGCAAGCTGTAGGTGACAGTTTCTTCCATGTGATTAGCTGATTAAAATTAATTTCATTTTGGAACCTTAATGAACTTTTAACTGTAGTTTAACTTAGAATATTGGCAAAATTTAAAAATGTGTAACCTGGGCTAGACTAAAGCTCCACCTGGGTTGAAATTTCCTGAATAGATTTATTGATAATGATCCCGCAATCAAATTTATTCCCCATACTTTGTATGTGAATAAGTTGATTCTTCCAGTTGCTGAAAGCTCGAGCCTCTATACTTTCCATGAAACTTACAGCTGCCATACTGTGTAATTTGTTGTCTGATAAATGTTTTATTAGGTATAACAACATCCGTTTCTTTGATTTATTCATCAGAATTAGACTTTTAATTTGTCTTTGAAGAAATCTTTTTGTACCTTTTTGCATGAAAATCTGTAACACTGTTATTCTAGTTTATTTGTTATGGGACAAAATAGATGCAAAAATGGATTTTCAGACCGCCAGTTATCCAGAAACGTTTTGTAGAGCCAACTTAGGGAACATTTCACATTACTCAACCCTGGGTATAAGTTCTCGGGTCAAGGGATATGAGTCAGTCCCTAGAGCTAAGGGTCTAGCCTTGCAGACATCATTAAGATTCTTTTGAACAAATTATAAACTGTAGGTAATGTTCTCCTTTGTCTTTGAAATGCCCCTTGGCTTCCAGGTACAATTTTATTGATTGTTTTATTATTTTTTATATATTTATTTATTTATTGTGTAATATATAATTTTAAGTGGTTTGCATCTTTGATTGTCATTACAGCAAGCTGATCTACACTTTTCAAGGTTGGGGTGAAGCCATAACAGCTGTTGAACAGGTAGTTAATAAAAAAAAATTCACACAGTGATTGCATTAACCAAGTAAACTAGTAGTAATCATGGATTATGTAAGTGTGTTCGTTCAATTGTAAATAGCTGGGAGATTGATTAGTCGTCAGCATTGTTAGAATTGTAGAGCAAAGAGTTGAGTGATTTCTTTTTTCTCCTTGAAAGGAGCTTTTTTATTGACAAAATTTCACTCACCTTCGAAAAAAGCTCCAAAAAAAAATCCTCTGCTATCTCCACTTGGTTGACTGCGAAGAAAATGAAAAGGCTTTGCACTAAGGGTCACGAGGTGTCAAAACCTGATCAATCAACTTAGAACATGGAAATGAGGCTAAGTCAGTGAACGACATTTTGCCTCGAAAAGCTATAGCATTGAACGAGATTAGGAAGCGTTCGTCGAACTTACGCAAATATAAACTAGTGCACTTTAACATGAAAAATATAGTGAAGAGAGAAACAGCATGTTTCAAAATGTTGTCCAAAGAACACCAAGAGATGGATCGGAGTGTGGCCTGCAGTAGGAGCTGTTGAAAGGGAGCAAGGAATTGTGAAGGATTGTAACTGAAGGTCAAGGACCAGTGCTTTTGCTGCAGATAAAAGCTACTGACACAACAATTATGTCTTTTAGATAAACAGATGGTATTATAAGTTTAAATATTGGCATAATTTAGTTTCAAATTTTGCTTTTTCTAATTTTTTGACTTTAAATACACTTTGGGTTGTTGTGTTTGAGCGTTTATTGGAGTTGTGTCAGAAGGGGGATGTTATATGGGAGTGAGACATGGTGTTGGAGGGAAAATGAAATGGCAATTTTGAGAAGGACCGAGAACGCAATGGTGAGAGCAATGTGTGGTGCAAAACTGATGGAGAAAAAGAGGACAGAGGACCTAATGGAGATGTTAGGATTGAAGGAAACAGTGGTTCAGATGGCAAAAGCCAATGGAATGAGATGGTACGGGCATGTGTTGACGAGGGATGATGGGGATGTTTTGAAAAAGACATTGGAGTTTGAAGTGAAGGCAAGAGGAAGCGAGGACGACCAAAGAAGATGTGGAAGACGCAAGTGGAAAAGGAGAGCAAGAGTGTTGGTTTGGAGAAAAAGGTTCCCATGAGTTGAGCGAGATGGAGAATGGGAGTTTGAGAGATTGCTGTTAAAGTGGGGTACATCCAGCCACCCACATTTACAGGGATAAACCCAGATCAAAATTGGCTTGATTGATTGATTGATTGATGAGGTTATTTTATGTGAGAATTAGTTTGCATTTCCTTTTGTAGAAATGCAGAAACGAGACTTTGAAAATTTTTTCTCACCTTTAAGCTTTTATATATCAAAGGAACATAGTTGCCAAAGTGGCGACAAAGCTCGAATTTTTAGTCGCCAAGTTCTAAGTTTTAATCGCATTGGCGACTGTATCAGTCGCAATTTCGAGCCCTGAATTGTGTACATAACTATGGTAATCATTTCTAATGTCATTGTTTATGTAGCTTTTGTTCTCTGAGGAACAAATAAGATCATCATAATTATTATCTTGTGAGTTATGATAGCAAGTTAACCTTTTGTGTGAACCACAGGGTGAAATGACCAAAGGGTGAAACTTTTTGGCAGACTCTTATCCCAACACACTGGTTTGATGAACGTAAAACAATTTTTATCCGTTTACCGTATTGCCAACAGAATGAAAATGAGTCTAAGAAATTGATAAGAAAATTATCATTTTGGATGCAAGATCTTTTTAAGCTTAAAATTATTTGGTCAACTTGAAAAATTCAGTCTTTATTCAATTTGAAGGACAAAGTTAAATATGTAGCAAACGTCGTTTATCTGGGCACCTGCCTAAATTGCCAAGTAAATTATGTTGGAGAGACATGCAGAAATTTTGAAATAAGGAAAGCAGAACATGGAGACCCAAACTACAATTCCGAACTGGCACATCATATCGCTTAAAATAAAGATCATGAGTTTGTGTTGAAAACCCTGGATTCCGCACCTCACTGGAAAACAAGAAAGTTCAAAGATGCAATTTGCATTGCTAATTTAAAAGGAACACTAAACAAACACTGAACTCTGCCTGTTCCCCAGAGGAATAACCTAACAATGTCCCTTTGTATTGCGATCCCTTTTTAAAGAAATCGTTTTACCGTAGTTCCATAACCTGAAGATGATCAAGTAGACGGAAAACGTTTGTTTTTATAAACCCTATCATTTATATTTTTAGCCTTATATTTTTAAAATTTTTGTCAGACCAAAAACAAAAATTGGGGGTCATATACAAACTTGGGAGTCAGGTTTGCATAGTGTTCATAGTTGTGCCTCTTGCATCTATGGCCTGAGATTTTGTTTATCTCAGTCTGACTCCGAGAGTTCTTCTTTGAGTACCACGTTGTCATCCTCCCTCTGCAAATTCAACTTAAATGCCAATATTTGAGCGGTTGAGTAATTAAACATTAACCTCTGGCTAGGAAGAATGGGCAATCACCTCTTCTCCATTTGATGTTAAATAATATATTTATTAAAGATTTGTTCGACATTGCCTGTTGCCAGGTGGTTATTTAACCCCTGTAATATTGGTGATGGTTGTAATGATGCTAGTGGTTGTAAAATGGTAATCATGACAATAACTACAGTATGATGCTGTTAACGGTGGCAGTTCTAGTAATTAGGGATCTTACCCAACGAGGACGGGAATGCAAACGACGACGGCTCGGAACCACCTTTTTGGTTCGCTCTTTACTTCTTTGTGTGAGTCATTAGGATTTTGTTTCTTTGCCTTAAACTTTGCGAATAGAAAAATGATTAACTGTTACGTCCTCGTAGTCTTGACAACTCCAAAAGTGATCTTTTCACGCTCTAATTTTAGTGACAACTACTTGCAGGTGCTGAGCTCGATCCATTCCAACGTGCAGTTATTGTATTTACTATTTTTCTTTGCCGTCATGGTCGGCGTCGCCGTCCTCGTTGTGTAAGGTCCTTAATATCAGAGTTAGGATGATACTGATGATGATAACGTTTTGTTTCCATTCCTTTCAGGCCCCAGCAGTGGATGTGGTGGCTCTTGGTTTACAGAATGGAAAAGTGGTTGTTCACAATCTGAAATATGATGAGACTTTAATGAGCTTTATACAGGACTGGGGTCCGGTGACTTCACTTGCATTTAGAACAGGCATGAATACAGAAATGTAATAAATATTTTGAGGGGAAAGGGAAGGATTAGGAATAGCACTTCATTGCATATTTGAAAGCTGGTCTTTTGGGTTAAGGATTGAAAAAATTATTATACTGTAATAGAATTTTTGACAAGTTGTTCAATCGCTATAATTGTGCATGTAAACTGAATGCTCCAGATTGGATACACATCACCAGATTCTCAATTTCATTAGATATTCTAGGAATGTGCTTTGCAACCAGTTGATGTACCATTCAAAAATTCACCAGCCAGGATAAAAACTTATGGAAGTTTTTCATTATTATAGCATCAACATCTCGGATAAGGATAAAGGTCATCATAAATTATTATCACAGCAATAAATTGTATTCAACATCTGTATATTACTTGCAAGGGAAGATTTTATTTACCATTTCTGTTGTATTCTGTTGTAAGAGAAAATTGGGTTTCTTTGCTCATTGACCGCTTAGCAGTTATCCTTCTCGAGTTAGCATTTGCAGATGATTGTAATTTCTGATGTATTCTATTGTAAGAGAAAATTAGGTTTTTTTACTCATTGATCACTTAGCAGTTATCGTCCCCAAGTTAGCACTTGTAGATGCTTGTAATATCATTAATTCATACTGCTTAAAGCTTGGTGCATCAAAGACTCTATCTGACTCATTATAGTTGTTATGATTAAGTTTCATCATCATCATCATTTTATTTAAGTCAGGTTTTTTACCTTTTTCAAGGAGTTACAATACAGTACAATACAATACAATACAATACGATAAACTTTATTTCACGAGGGTCACTTATTAACATAAAAAAAGTTTTCTAACATACTATATGGCCCTCAAATGGAATGGGTTACTGACTTTCCTTCCATGACTTGGTGCAACTTTTCCACATCACTCGGTCATTTACATCCTTAAAGTTCACACCAACTTTAGGACACTTCTTCTCCATCATTCTTTTCCAACTCAACTTCGGTCTTCCTCTTCCTCTTCTGCCTTTAATCTGAAAATTCCATGCCTGTTTCACACACTCGTCATATCACTCTTTCTCAATACATGACCCAAGCATCTCAAACTTCCCTGCCTAACAGTTTCAACAATTGTATCCTTCAGTCCTTAGAATCTTTCCATCAACTCTCAGGACTGTGTTTATTCTATCAGCCAACTTCACACCACACATCTTTCGAACCATACGTCTTTCCGCTCTTCTCAAAATGTACTTCGATTATTAGCAAGAGAAATATGAGTGGATTTTCGTTTTCTTGTATATCCAGTCAAGATAATTTTGATAACTGTAAGAGGTTGTGTACAACTGTGGAAATTATTTCACAACTAGTTATTACTTTAGATCACAGTGTCACTGCCATTGCTTTTCAGTGATAGTAAAATTTTAAAATTTAATGTACCCAGTACCTTTCAACAACAATTACCATTTTAAAGTTTGGAATTTTATTCTGAAAGTAATTACTTATTATCTTTAGCCGAAATTGAATAATTATCCATTTAAGGTTTAAAACTGTACTAAATATTTTTTATCACATAAAGATGGCAACCCTATTATGGCTACGGCAAGCACTGCAGGCCACATTGCACTGTGGGATCTAGAAGCTCGGCAACTCAGGAGCACTATCCGGGACGCTCATTATGGATCTGTGACAGGAATGAAGTTCTTATCTAGCCAACCTCTAATGGTGACATCAGGTTCTGATAATTCATTGAAGGTATAGTATAGCCAAGGACATTTGAGATGGTGAAATATCAGAGGAGATCTTCTGCTTTATTAAGGGCAATAGTTTCAAATTCATTGTTAAAGGGCAAATTTTTATGTCTGCTCTAATATGTTTTTTATTATAAAAATTGTTTTTCTTTTTGTTGAGCACGAGATGGCAGGGTTCTAATCTTGAAGAGTTGTACATCATATTTCTACACACACTTTAAAGAACTCTCAGAAACCCTCTGCTACAACTTATAAAAACAACAGGTACGTGCTGTCTTCAAGTCTGTGATCACACTTAAGATCTCATCTAGTCAATCTAAAATAACCAGCAGACCCTAACAAGCAGGATGGAACTGTCTACAAGATACCGTGTGAATGTGGCCAATTATATGTTTGAGAAACAGGATGACCTATGCAAGAAAGCACAACTCTTCAAGACTTAGAACTCTGCCATCTCAGAATATGCCAATAATAACAGACACAAGTCACTGTGCAAAGAAGTGAAGTTAGTTGACTGAAACTTGTTTTTATAAGTTGTAGCAGATGGTTTCTGAGAGTTATTTAAAATGTGTATGGTAGAAAATTTGGTGGACTTAAATTGTGCTGTTTTCCTTTCTGGTGTTGGATTCTTTGTTTTGCTGACTTTTTTAAAGAAAGACGAAGCGTAACCAATGACATTTGTATCGTTTTGAAAAAGGAGAGAAATAAAATGTTGCTGTCTTTTGTTATTTTACACATCTTATTGTGGCTCTTCATTTGTGTCAATATTTGTTTTGTAGTGTGAGAAATTTCGATGTACAGCCTTGATACCAGCAGCGCATGGCTGAATATTAAGATTTAGTGCTCTCAGCCAACATGGTTTCAGTAGTGCCCATTGCTATACTAACACTCTTACTGCATAGTACAATCTGTGGTACATTGTGTTCCAGATATGGATATTTGACCAACCAGATGGCAGTGCTAGGCTGTGGAAGTCTCGCTCAGCACACAGTGCTCCTCCCACCAAGATTAGGTTTTACGGCACCAAGGGCTTGCACATCCTTAGTGCAGGTGAGTTTGAGCCTTTGATGTCAGGAAGTAGCCTTCATACTTTTTACTCCAGTTTTGGATTATGTACAATTTTTTCTAGTTAATTACTAGACCTAGCTTTAAACAATATTAAAAAACCATCAATTCAATTTAAAATTATGAATTGTTATTGTTATTTTAATGTAAGGCCTGGTTGGTGCAGTTGGTAAGATCTCTGCCTCCAGACCACAAGGTCCCCAGTTCAATCCTGGAGTTGCTGAGATTCGAATATTTGTGCGACCTTCTTTTCCACCTAAGTATAACTCAGCTCTCCATCCTTCCTGGGTAGGTAAATGAGTACTGGTCAGCGTCTGCTTGGAGCTAACCTGCGATGGATTAGTGTCCCGTCCAGGGGGAGTCAAAGACTCTCATCCGAACTACAGAAACTGGAGATAATCGCCGGCTGCATGGGCCACCTGGCTCGTAAAGGATTTAGCTTAAACAATTATACATTAAAATACAAATTCAAATAAAAAACTCTTATCTGTCATTAATGTTTATAAAAAACTGTAAATATGAGGTACAGGATAGAACAAAAGTTAATCAAAAGTTTTACAAATATTTGGAACTTAAAGAAAGAGTTAAAAACAGTCTGTTTAACTTTATTCTAGGTTTTTTAACAACACGTATCTCATATACACAAGACCGTCAGATTTCAAGGCTATTTGACTTACACACAAAACTATAATTTATTTGGATTTCTGGAACCTTCTTTTAAAGATTTAGTTGATTGTTTCTGAAACCCCCCCGAAAAATTATTTTTATTCAATGTTTAAAAACATACTGTAAAAAAATTTTAAATTTTTTGTTGCCAATGTAAACATCTCTGAAAAATATGTTTCTTATGCCATATGTATTTTTTAAATTGTTTGAAATTTTGACTACTTTTTTTTAGAAGACTTTTAAATTCATTTCTAAAAACAAACGTTTTGATTGCACTCTATTTCAGAGTTCAGAGGTAAATGGTAATGAGAAAGTTCTTTCATGTAAATGCAACTGTACTGATTATTTCTAACTAGGGCTTGACAGAACATTCAGAGTTGTCTCAACAATGAGAGATTCACAAAGTTTTGAAATGTCGCAAGGTAAGTCTAAAGAGTACTAAAGTGATGACGTCACAAAAATTTGATTTGTAAAATCACTAATTTGGTTGTAACATTCAGAAAGAACAA
>JANCMA020682700.1:0-17929 GCA_024336925.2 Zoanthus solanderi | reverse complement strand
CATACACTTCGTTTTATACAAAAATTCTTCAACTTTGGAACAAAGTTTCATTGTGGAAACTTTCTAACCAAGAATATTACCAATAGAGATTAAAGCTATATAGAAAACAAAATACTATCGAAAGGTATCAACACAGCCACTACATACCTGCCCAGTGAGCCGAATTGCCTGGCCAACTCAATTTCCTCTTTTAAAATTTTGTTCAAACTTTGTTACATCCACCATCTGCGTCATTTCAAACCCGCCTCTTCTCATTGAACAGCCTTACCTGCTGTCGTTTGCCCATGACCAAGCGTTGTTTCAGTCTGAAGGTTGAATTTCCATTGCAATCTTTAAACGCGCGCTAAATAAAAGCGGGAAATGTCTTGTCTCCTGCAGTGCCAGTGGTATCGGTCGGTGCACGATGATAAGTTAAGCATCATATTCCAATCCCTTTTTAAAGAGTCGGATTCTTATCAACAACTTTAAGAATATCTTTGGCTAGAACCTACCGGGTTTTTCTGGCATATTCCTCTGTAGGAAAAGATGACACGTACAACATAGCTTTTCGGCAACTTTATTTGAAATCTGAACCTCTTAATTGGTATTCTTCAAGTTATACCAGCTGTCATGCTGTGAACGTATACCATCATGATTTTTATGTGCTTGTCCCCTGACTGGGAAAATCATGATTCAGATCACAGACAAAGGAAAAATATTCTTAAATTTTCCCTATTTTTCCCTAATATCTATAATTTCAAACCGATCCTAGTTTCGATAACAATCGAATCGGAGTGAATTTTTTAAAAAACATTTAAAATCTGCATGGACTTAACAAAACTTATTTGAAAAACCATTGAAAATTGAATTCGCTGGCGCGTTGAACTGGTCGGTGTCAATGCCCTTTTGTGAAAATAAAGGTAAAAGTCTCTACTGTTTCTTTACAGGGTTTTGCTCAACATTTTCATTTAATATTTTTAAAATAATATTACTTTGATGCATGTTTGCTTGACAGTGACGAGATTGGGGGAAATCAGTTCCCTGTGTCATCAATTTTAGTTTCTTTTTCGGCCACCCAGCACCCTACTTTTGAAATTCAATTATAGACTTGTTGTTAACAAGTTGTTATCGTTAAAATTCTCAGTTTAGCTTCAGTTTGATCTTTTTTTGTTTGTTTTTTCAGTCCAGGTATGAGTTACAAAATAATTCCAAACAAAACCGATTTCTGACCTGACGACCTAGCGTTCTTCAAATTAAATTTTGCTTTCCAGTATCTACTCCTGCTATTTTGGAACTTGGTTTACGCATATACAGCTTCGAAAGATTTGCAACTTTCAAAGTACAAAAAAGCATTTACCTTAGAAAAATCGGGTGCAGTTGAACCACGAAGAATGTATTCGGCTGCCTTTTTAGCAAAGAATAAAAACTGAATCTGTAGCGGGAAAATATTTCTGTCAAAATGTTAACTTTAAAGATTTTTGAAGTATTTTTATAGTATAATAACGTACAAAATATGATAACACAAAAATAAAATTCGAAGTTATTTCAGTTTTATAGCTTAGACTAGCTGTATTACTTTTGACCGATCGCCCACTGACAGTTCTTTTAAGAAATACCTTGAGAAGACACACCCCACAGCTGCGGTAATCACTTTGCTGCGGTGTTGTAGGTTCGGTATCAACCCAGCCGTCTAGCAACACCTTCCACGCTTCTAGGAACGTTCTGTGAAATGCAATAATATAGAAAAATAGTGGCATCTAGGCACGATATACATTCACTAAAATTTTAGCTTATTTGTTTTGTAACTTCCAGGCCCTCGGGAACGAGTCTTGTAAAACTGATATGATGTCCAATTTAATAACTGAATCTCGACGATAAAGAAAAAGTTTGCTCTCACATGCACAAAGCCTTAAAATTGCATTAATTTAACTGTCCAATTTTAGCTTTTTGACACTGCCGGAATCTCGCTTACCACTGGCAGTAGAGCAAATGATCTCGTCTAACTTGTTATGGAGAGTGAGATCCCAGTATTGTTCTACCTGTAATTTTTTATCACTTTGTGATTTCACATAAAACACATAACCCTTTTAAAATTAAACTTTGTCGTTGGTTTTCAAAGAAAAATAATTGTTGGAAAAAGGTTCTCCTTGCAAGCTCGATTAAAGAGTATTATTAGGGTGATAACAAAAGATTAATAAGTCTTAACTTTGAAATAAAGTTGAAGATAAAAACAAGCGTTGTTCGCGTTTGTTTTTCTTGTTAATAAAGGATTAGCTAAGTAGTTCAACAGTGTTAGTATTAAGCTGGTTAACGTAGTGGCTCAACAGTATCTTACAATCTGGATCATAGATTAGGATAAGGGATATTAAGATTGTTAAAAGCTACATTATCGTTTCTATGGTTTTTACAGTTATTCATTTCGGAACTGATTTTTTATTAGTTTGATTTACTTTTAGACGTTCCCTAAATTCTCTATGGAATTTTCCATGTTCCTTTCGAACGTGGTGCATGTCGATGACACGATAGGAATTGCGGGTCCTTTCTGCTGGGGCAATGCCGACATTTCTCATAAAGACAAGTACCTTAGATTCTTTCGCAGGATCTCCAGGTCTAAACTTGGAGAGCCCGTCGCCGCGGTTTTCCAAGAAACGCACAGTTATGGTTTCTGCATCTTCAGCTGTCGCGTAACCAAAGTACAGTATTCCGTCATAAGACAGCGCGACCCATTCAGCCATACCTTCATGCTGTAGCAAATTTAGATATTAAAACTAAAATTTGTTCTTTGTGTAATTAGATTGTTTTCAAACTTAAAAACGATAAAGACTGAAGTGACTTCACTGCTGCTGCTTCAAGGCTTCCGTCAGCAAACTACAAGTACAATAGTTTTACAGAAAAAAGGTTAAACTACAACAACAGTTTTTAAGTTTTGTTAAACATTGGCTTTATGTACAAAAAGTACCTTTTTCGCACCAGTTTCTGCCATTTCATTTCCACCATTCGTTTGATTTTTATCCTATATACCATAAAATCAAAGATGAAATATTCACTTATTTTAATAATAACGTCGAATTTCGGATAAGAATATCATTCCAAAAAATGTGTTTTCCACCTTCCGATTACATTTATTCGGCAAAAAGTAGGGGGCGGTATAGGTAGGTCAATTTTTTTTACATATTTATTTTTCAAAAGTTTCAAGAAATTACGACATAGTTCTTGAATTGGTTCAAAAAAACTAGGCTAGGTCGTGTAAATTACAATCTCACCGTTGCCACTTTTTTCCATGTCAAAACTATCAACAAAAACATTCATGGAAAAATAAACGTAATCACTTACGGGTTCTTTTTCAGTTACTCGTTTTGAATCCCACTGCTTTCTTAAATCATCTAAAGCTAAATTTAGACGCATTGGTTGCTGCTGGAAAATCAAATTTCAACTTCTGTGAGCACAAACAGAGCTTTAAAACACGATTATAAATGCCAAATGGGCGAAATGGAGGATACCAATAAACCAAATCCCGAAACTGACAATATGAGTATTAATTTTTATAAAATTAAAGATAAATGTTTTAATAATTAATATCTATTGCTGCTAGGGCACGTAAACCTTTGGTACAACAAACATACCTTAGTTGAGAAAAAAGCGGTTTTTAACAAAAAGTTAAAAATGAAAGGAATAGTAACTGTCAATGATGTTCTAAGGGAAAAAGGAGGCTTTGTGAAAATTGAAGAACATATAACACAGGGATTCACTTATTCACTTATTATACACACTTTCTTTTATAAGAATCCAATTTATAAGAATCATGAAGCTCAGATTTCGGAAATTTTAAGAATTGTTTAAGAATCATATACTGAGGCTCGATCACTCGCGCCCACTCTGGTTTGACTGCTTCGACAAAATGTGGACCTATATTGAAACTATTAATTAAGAATTATTTAAGGCTCAAAATGTCAAAATTTTAAGAATCGCGAGGCTTTGGAAAAGTATGATTCTTAAAAAAAAAGTGTGTAGCGTTTTGAAAGAAAAACTTAAACTAAACAACTGAAAAAAAGAAAAAATAACACAGATGTGGATAAATGAAGAGAATAAAAACATTACAGAGTTAAAGCAAATAATTGTATATGTATATCCTTAATTTCGAAAACTGCCATCTTTCCAACTGCTCAAGACAAAATGTCTGCAAAGTATAGAAATATTAAGTGGAAGAGAATTTATGAAATGCCGGTCAAAGTAACACTTGACACCAGAGCTCGCGAATTTCAATTTTGTAAAATATTTATTAAACCGCATCTTATATACAAACAAAATATTATTCAAAATGAATATATAAGCGAAAAAACTCAACGTATTACATTTCGTATATAATCAAAAAGCGGAATCGCTATAAAAACTATCCTTTTAACTGGACCTATGCTAAAATATGCCATACTGGAATATTGTGTTCATCAGCATCTGATTTGTTTTCCAACAAAGCATCGAGAACTATCGTTGCCTGCATAGAATAGAAGTATAGACACATAAAATATATTGAAATTTTTTTTATGCACCACTTCCAAAAGTAGCATTGTAAATACTGCACTGACGTTTTTGTTCTAATCAAACGTTGAATAGAGCTTATAGTAAAGTCCTAGACAACAAATATCGATACACATTTTTTTATAAGAACAACTTTATAAAAACAATGACTGAATGAGGCTCAGATTGGCCGAAAATTAAAAAAAATTAAGAACAAGCTCAGTCTGAGGATAAAAAATAGTGAAATGTTTCTAGTTGAAATTTTACGGAATCTTGTAATTTACGTTCTCAACGTGCACAGTAAAAACTCAGAAGCACCGGTTCCCTCTTATTATATTTGCTATTGTCCCAAATGATACACGTATTATATATTGTAATATTAAAAGTTTCTCGTACGATCAGTAGCAATAGTTGCACATGTATGTTTCAATAATAGTGTACAACAATGAACATAAAACAATTTCAAACTGCTCACAGAAATAAGAACAAATTAGGAACACGGCCTGAAACTGGCAAAATTTTGTATCAATAAAATGGCGTGTTGAGGCTGAAACACCAAAAAGTTAAGAACAATGAGCCTCCTCAAAATTTACCGGTTCTTATAAAAAAAGCGTGTAACGATTAGCATACCTCGTCATTGTCATTTTCTGATATTGCCGTGGATCGTCAGGATTTGGTGTCTAAAATTTAGTAAAACAAAATTAGTTGAAATGCCGCCTATAGAATGAAATAAGATTATGCTGGCGGATTATCAGTAACTTAAAAACCATCCTAACCTAAAATTACTGCAACAGGTCTCAAAAGAAATGTTACATGCTTTTTAAAAAAACAGTTTTTCTACGTTTTTTTGATAACTGCTGAAAAGCTTGTTTATTCATTACATCTTGTAGTTAGTTGCACTTTCCTGAGGGTTTTTTTTTTTTTCATTAGTTTCTACGCGGGAGAGAGGCTTATGATGAAAATGACGTCCCATAGCTAAATTCGTCCTGCGGTGTTTATATAAAGCATTTAATTGACTAACAAAACATCCGAAATACAGCTTCAGTCTAATATTCATTGAATATAGTAACACGAGTTTTCTTTTACCTCACTGAGTCGTTCTTCTACCATAATCACAGGTGACGTTGCTTTTCTATTTTTAATCTGCCAGGCCTTTGTCTAAAACAAAAATATTAAAAAAATCAATACCTTCCTTGCGGAACTTTTTTTGCTACAAAAATATAAAAAATCATTATTTTTTGCTGAACTGAGAAATGTAGTTTCATTGAAAATGTTACACTGATTTAAGTTCTGTCTGCATGTCTTACATAATTATGTGTTTATTGTGCAAACTAGATATTCATTTCAAACATTATAATTCGTAAGTCTTGAATGGTTGCTGTTTTTTCATTGCGTATACTTAATAGCTTTAGATTTTGCCGGCACCAAAAATAATTTTAGTGATTGCTCGTAGTCACGTAACACACTTACCGTTGTTTGCAGCGACTTGGCCTGGTTCATTATCATGGCTTCTGTGTACATCTTGTGCCAAAATTCTAGTTCCTTTATGAGCGTTTGAATTTGTATTTTCATTTCATTTATAGTCTGCAATAAGAATATTGATTATATTATTAATCGACGACTGCATATTTGTTAGTTTAATGCTGTTCGTCGTTTTTTACAATTGATATTTTCACCTCGTTCTTGTAATCTAGCTGTCGCTCCAAGGTACGAGATTTTTCCTTGAGCATTCCGGGTTCTTGCTGCGCCTACAAAAGAACGTTCAATTTGTATTTTGTTGTACATGCAGTGTACTTACTCAGGAATTGCAGTTAATCATTTTCTTTATCCTCTATGTTACAGTTTGAAAAAACTACAGTTTCTATTTTCTAATTAGCATGCACTGCATGAACAATGCAATTATTGACGTTTAAGATCCAATGAGCAGATAGCTTTAAATTTATGTATGCAGAAAGTATGGCTAAAATTTGATTACTTACGTCTTTGAGATGCACTTGTAAAGAAATATTTCTTTGCTTCAGGTCTTCGCGTTCTTTTGTGAGCTAATTATGTTGAAAGTAGTTTGCAATTTTAAAACGGTTCGAACAATGATTATTATGTATACTTTATTTGCTATTATAGCAACGAATACTGACCTCGGTTGGAGTACATGAGGCACAATTTTTCTGAAAATCAATGAAATATTTAGTATTTATGTGCCAGGGTTAAAATTGTATATTTTCTTTAGTTTCTGCTCCGCTATTCCACAACTCAATAAAAGGGGATATAAATTGAGGGCCAAAAGCAAATAAATAGACAATAGTTACTGTTTAAGTAATAGATTTTCTTTGATCATAAATAAGCTTAAGTCACAAATTGCAAAAAACATACCTTGTTTTCTCTGATATCTTTTGGTTTTATCTTCCCTTCCTTCATATCACAAAGTTTGCAATACACCTCCTCTTCCTCGAAACCATACAAAAGATTACTAAAGGTTGCCTGGGTACATTCTCTCTTCGAATTAACGATATCAATAGCTCCACTTGTCATGGCAAAGCCAATCTGTTGCATAACCCCAAAGCACCTGTTCGAAATCTGTGCTGCTTTAATTTAGTGCTTCATTTTCTGGTAGTAATTTTGATGCATAAATTGCTAAACTATTTCAAAAACATGAAGCTGGGAAGAAACGTAATATTGAAAACTCGATTAGATAGAATGAGAAAAGGACTTCTATAAAAAACTCCGGCTTACACTGTCAGAAGTATACCATGGTTGTCTTCGAATTTCGTTATTGCACCGGGAAATGATTCGCGATTCATTGGGTGGCTCTATCTCATCGCTGCGCCTAATTTCTGCCATTTCGTACAACTTTTCTCGCATAAAAGACACAGTTTTGAGAAAGGGTGGTGGTCAGGAATCTTTTGATTTTGCAAGTATTAAAGGTTGAACGGGCTGACACTGAGCTCCAGGTAAAGTCTCGTTGGGTGTTGGCAATATTGGCCCAAACCCGGATGCAACATGCTCTGCGGACGAAATATTTCTTAACGTTACTGACGAGTTAAAAAATACCCGTTGAGGACTCGATGAGTCACCTGAACCACTGGAGGAAAAATGACGACGGTCCACGATTCCAGTGGCGGTAGATTGTGCAGTTGGAGTTGAAAGTGGGTTAGTTGCCATTACAGCAAGTCTCACAAAAAATTACTTCAAAACTACTCGGATTTTAAAATTTGTTACGACTGAAACGAACAGGATTAGTTCCCACACTTAACGGATGTCTGCGTATAAGGATATGCACTACTGACAACGTTTTTATAGAGTTGCAGGAGTACTATCTTTTATTTCGCAAGATTATCAAAGTGATACTTTTTGCATTTTAAAATTTTTCATTGACGAAATTACTTTTACGTAACATTTCTTACTGTGTCAATGTATGGTTTTACTTGCGTACAGTTTACTTTATCTTGATACTTGACACCCTTCATTGCCATCTAGTTGCATATGGAAATGTTTTGTCATGGCACCAAATCGTGAAATGGTCAGACCTGCCAAGCTTCACGCATTTGGCCTGAAGTTCACGCATGTTTTACTCATTCACGCATCACGCCCGCATTTCTGGAAATCGACGATTTTCACTCATTTTTGTAACTAAACTGTTAGAGCAGAAATTTGTGCAATCAGTATATGGTGAAAAGGAAAATAAAGTAACATTGTGTTTTCCCATCTATGCAGCGAGTGCAACATCTGCTCGCTAAAGGAACATGGAAAATATTTAACGTTAAACTTTCGTTTGTAACTGCCCAACAAAACTTGGTTTCCTTTCCAAAAACTAGGGGGAAAACTAACTTTTGGTTCGAAATACAAAAAAAAAAACTTACTTCCGGTTCCAGACCGAGCCGAGGTGAATGGTTCAGAAATTAATTTGAGGATCGAATATAGCTTATTTCCGTCAAGAAATATTTTTGGGGGAAAGGGGACGGGGGGACTTGCAACATGTACGGCCGTGAAGAAAAGTTCACGCATTTTCATTGGCAAAACTTGGCAGGTCTGCCAGTGACATCCAAATATCGAACTGTGTACGGAATAGTGAGCTGCTTCGCAGTAATAAAGTTTCTTAGTCGTTAAAGCAAGTCATAAAAATCTTATTATTCGTCTTCTCCTTACCAAAATATTTTAGAATATCATTTTTTAAATATACATTTACACTTACAGGTTGAATACATATTACACCTACAGGCTCAATTTTTGTCCTCTACTTGATAATCTCTTTTTAAAAACAATTTATTCAATTAATTACAAATACTCATCGCGTGCTTGACATTTGTATGATTATCTAATCGTCGCTAAATAAATTGTATTTCACACCTAAGTGACAAATTCATTCCAAGCAACAATAATTCCAAGCACGTATATTCAATGTGGACGAGCATGACCGGAGTTTAAAATGTCTTACTAACTTCAGTTACAATTGAAACGTTAATTACCTAAAAAAGTTTGGGAAATTTTGTTTCTCGTCCAAATTTTTCAGCTTTACATCGTTGTAAAACTGAATGATAGCTTATAAGTAAGTTTTCAAACTAACCAATTACGTGCATTGTAAAACTGTAAGTGATAATATGTAAAAACAATACACTATAAGTGTGCGCCCATGACAAATAATTTCCAGATCACTGGGTGTCGTGATTGAGTATTTGCGTCAAAGCGGAAGCTCCAAATAGAGGAACTCGGAGTTCAGCCCGACTTAAAATTTGAAAGACACGTTAATCATGAGCGATCGGCTGTAAAAGAAGTCCGTTTTTGTGCAGCAAATGTATTGAAGTACAAAAAAGTCAAAGATACTTCTAGAACGGTGAATCAACAATAAATGTAGTAAGTGTGCCTAAAGACATTGCATTGTGGACTTATTATTGGTTAGGTAATATCAAGACATGATCAGTCAAAGTAACGGAGACACGAAGGTAAGCGATCTTTTCTTTTGTTCAGTAGTTTCTCTATTTATATTTTTTGTTTCTTTTTCATTTTGTGTTTACGTGCCTTTTGAGGAGAAAGTGTTTGTCAAAAAGCTGGATATCGGTGAAGTATGTCCGAAACTCATGATGCGAAAGATCTTTAGATCTTCCCATGCTTTCCGCCTTCAAAGTGTTAGCAAAGAAAATAAGTGTTGTTTGATGATTTAGTTTTTTAGTTTTTTGTAACTGTTTTCCCATATCCACTTTGAATGTGTTTATTTATTTCTAGACTTAGTCCTCGATTTTTGTTACCAACTCGGCTGTAGTTGGTAACAGATTGCATTTCGTTACCCTGCCGAAAATAGACAAAACATTTTGTTGCATTTTTGAACATTTAAGTCCAATACTCTACAATTTACTATCATGGGCAATGAATGCAGTCGGGAAAAGTATTTAATGTAAGTAATGTTTTACGATAGAAATAGAAATTATTCTCTTGCAGTTCCAAATTATCAAATAATTCTGAGAAGCAATATCGTGTCACGCTATGTTATTACCGGTCTAATATAGCTAATAAAACGAAACAACGTTCGCATGCTAAATACAATATACTGCTCAATTCCTGTTTTGGGCCCTAAAGATAAAAAGAAACAATTAAAAATATGAAACGGGTCATCTTTGGCAACTGTTAAAAGTTTTTTTTTTTTTTTTAAGTGTGGAGTTTATGGAGTGACAGGCATTCCTTTAGGAATATCGGAAGTATCATGTTCAAGTAGAAAGGAATGGAAGTGGACCTTATTCAAAGATAGAAAAGATTATTTCTGTAGCAGATATGAAAAAAATGTAGTTAATATTATTTTGAACTGCTAGATAAGAATTTAGATTATTCTCTGGGATGCCACACGTGACTAAAAGTAAAAAAAACATGAGCATTTGAATATTTATTAGTTAAATTGTCACACTTTGTCTTTGTTTAACTTGCGCTCGAAAATTTAAGAATTGTTTTAGGAACCTTTCAAATTGTTAATAACTTGGAACCACAAAGATAATTAACACAAGAAAAATTTTCGGAACACACTACTTCAATTATGCTGCTTTTCAATCCTCAGTCCTGATACATACTTTTTTTTTTCGTTTTTTCCCTTGCTTTCATTTTATCTAGGATGTTGAGAATGAAGTTAATTTAAGTTACTTGGACAATGAATTAAAAGACAACCAACAAGAAACGAAGAGAAGAGTGCCAAGGGCATTCGTTGGAACACCGCTATGGGATTACGATGCAACCGGTGAAAATGTAGGTACTATTGATTAATAAAATGTTGTACACCTTTTTTTATAAGAATAATTTTATAAGAACAAATCGACCGAAAATTAGGAACAATTTAAGAACTGAAGGTGAGGTTGAAAAAAGTGAAAATGTTTCTAGAGGGTCCAGAAGGCGTAGTAGGAGGGAGCATAGATGACCTAAGCAATCGAATAGTTTGCGGGCAAACATAGCAGTGTTGCATCTGTGACATCAGAAAGCATCAAGGATCTCACTTATACGAATCAGTGCACGACATTTGAACACACCCTGAATGTTAAAGGCTTTTATGATATGAAAAACAGAGTTTTTCTCTTTAAAGAACTGAGCCAATACGAGTGTGTACTTGCGCACATCCGGCTTTAGTTCAAGTTCTATTCAAGGAGTAAAAAATTATTCCGTTCAGGCAAGAAGCCAGTGCTTTTGGTTTTCAGCTTATTTTAACCAATATCAAAATCAAAGAAAGACTTTTGAGAGAGTTGTTATTTGTTGATAACTATGCTTTGAAAGCACCTCATTTCCGCTATTCATAATAATTACAAAGAGATTAGCCTCTCGAATTATTGTGTGTACTATTGAAGTTTAAGCCCGCGGTTTCGATTCTATACAATTGCTCCCGTCGCCACAATCGCCGCTGGCATCGAAAAAATGTTTTGACACAAACATATTTTTTGAGCGATGGTAGCGATAGAGTGTTTCCATATAATCGCCGCTGTCGCTCGATTTCTTATATAGTTAGGCCAAGTGGAAATTCTTGTAAAAGGATATTTTTAATAAATTAAGAGATTTTTTAACACTTTATCCGGTCCTTAAATTTAATTTTTTTTCCATATCAATCGCACTATTTCAAATGTTTCACCTCTCTTAGTCTAGCAGTTCATCTTAATATACTTGTCCGCTTTTATAACTTTTACTGCATTTATTATAAAGAAAGTCGTATTTTTGAACTTCTTCCATAAAGATAACAACATTCACTTCTCCAAAGGATGCATTTTGAAATATGGGCGAGGAGTGACAAGTTTCCCTACCGATGCTTGCAATATGCATTGCAGTCTGGGAAGCATTTTGTCGCTACCGTCGCTACTAAAATTTTAACTGGTTTCCCTTAACAAAATACACCGTACACGGTATCCTTCTAATATTATTTTCATGAAATATCTCTTAACATTATAATGATCTCTCGGCATTATTGACTCCGAATAGTTTGCCTTACCGGCCTACAACATTAACGGCTTAGGATGCATAATTCATTCACCCTCGAGGTTTAAATTTAAAATAGCTAGCACCCTTCTTTTTCAGAAAATCTAGGTTGGTGGCTTTGCTCTTGTTTCCTTATTCTGCTTGGAAGTATCTTTGGAAAAAGATTGAGCAAATTGTGCCAAATGAGATGAGATGGCCATATAGGGTACATTGAAAGCACTCATATACCTAAAGCCATCTTTATGGTCAATTAAACACAAGAACTTGCTCACTGCTTCGTCGTAAGGACACTCTCAAGATCAACAAGAAAGCTTGTTAGTTTATTGTTTTGATATCGGAATGGAAAGCAATCAAAATTCAAATTGAGAACAGCAGTGAAACCCATGCAGTCTTGTCATACGCTTTCAAGGCAATCTTACTGACAGAGCTCTCAAGTCTCACGCATTGAGCGTGAGACTCACGCAAACGAGTTCAATCTTACGCTCTCACGCTGAAACTATTATTTCTCACGCATTTAAGATTCCTTGCTGCTTTAGTGAAGTTTCTTCATAATAAACTATCTTTCATGATATAATTTAGTCCTTGTTTGCTTTGTACTCACTTCGAATTCTTGTTCAGAGCCAGCGTTTCTCCGGTCAGTGGGTTTAATGACTATTGCACATGTTCACATATGCTGACCGCAGACCGGTAACGTGGTGGACTCTCCACACACAATGGTGGATTCCAGTTCAGAGTCGGACTCTGACTCTCATGTCGTGAAGAAGGTCAAATATGCGGGAGCGGCAAAATACAAAAGCAGGTTCAACAAAGACTGGATAGTGAAGTATCCTTTTGTTTCTTCTGTCACTTCAGACAAATCTGTATTTCATTGTAATGTTTGCAATCGTACTTTGTCGTGTGCCCATCAAGGAGAAGCAGATCTTAAGCGCCATATTGCTAGCGATGGGCACACTGCACTCGCCAAGGAACAGGCAAATCAACCGGCGATCACAAGCTTTCTTAGACAGCCAAACTCCAACATCCAGGAGAAGGTAAAGACCTAGTATTACTAACGAAATACACATGTATTTATAATGCTATTTGTTTGACTTTGTGTTTGGCAAATTGCAATGATATTTACAACATTAATAAAATATGAAATCATTTGGCCTTTGGTTTTATACTCTTAACAAGGATCCCATTGTTATTTCAAGTCACCAGAGCAGAGGTAAAAATAGCAGTGCTGATGACTGAGAATAATATTCCCCTGGCATTTTCTAACCACTTAAGTCGAATGCTCCCAAAACTATTTCCAGACTCAAAGATAGCACAAAAGTATTCCGCTGCAGCAACAAAGACCACATGTATGATTAATGGAGCAACAGCACCACATTTCTTAAGGGAGACAGTGAATATCATGAAGTGTAGTCCATTCTCCTTATTAACTGACGGTTCAAACGATACTGGCTTGGAAAAAATGAATCCTTTGACTGTAAAGATTTTTGATGTGAACACTGGTAGAGTGGAGAGTCGGTTTCTGGACATGTGTGCAACCAAGGGAACTGACTCAGCAACAGCAGCATCAATTTTCCAGAAAATTGATGATGTGTTAACACTTCATGGCATTTCATGGAGCAAATGTGTGGGATTTGGTGTGGACAATACCAATGTTAACCTTGGTAGCAGAAATTCAATCATGACAAGAGTAAAACAAAGAAGTCCGTCCTGCTACTTCATGGGTTGCCCCTGTCACTTAATACACAACGTAGCCTGCAGAGCCTCTGAAGCATTTTGTGATACTTACTATTATTTTGACAAGAGCACTAAGCGAAAGTCACTCTTGGTTGAATTTGCTGATTTTCTAGATGTTCAATACCGTCAAGTTATCAAACATGTGAACACACGTTGGTTAAGCCTGGAAACAGCTGTGAGACGGAACTTGGATATGAATCCAGCATTGAAGAGCTATTTCCTGTCCAACACAGAGAGTAATCCTAGATTTAAGCGCCTGAAACAACAGTTTGCAGATCCCATGGTAGAAATTTACCATTTGTTTTTTCAGGCAGTGTTGCCAACATTCACTTTTCCAAACCAGTTTCTGCAGAGGGAGGATCCCTGCATTTATGCCGCCCATAGACAGTTGAATGACTTTGTTCGACGCCTTCTGGGCAAGTTTGTTTAGATTGACAAGATTAAAGCCGCAAAAACTGTTGACAAAGTAAATCTTGAAGGAGAAAGTCAACAGCTGAAAGACGGGCAGCTATTTATTGGCTTTGCAACCAGACAACTGCTTGACAAACTTGTTGATGATGGTGACATACATGAAAGGAAGAGAGATCAGTTTTACCAAGCAGTGCGTCACTTTTATCAACGAGCTGCATTAGAAGCTATTTTAAAGCTTCCTTTGCAAGACGATACACTAATCCATGCTAGATTTGTGGACTTTTTTCAGAGAGAGAATGCCTCTTTTGATGATCTAGAATTCTTTCTGAAGAATTATCCTACAGTTCCGCCAACTACTGAGAGGGAAACCCACTTGCTTCAAGAAGAGTTTGTGAATTATCAGCTTCTTAGTAATGAAGACATTCCCAAGAAAGTCTGGGATGAAGCCCAAATAAAGCTCTCAAATGAGGAAAATGAAGAGAAATCATCATCCAGTTTTCGCATGGATGTGATCTGGGGATATCTGTCATCATTGAAACTAGGAAATGGTAGCCATAAATTTGGTAGGATAAGTGACGTGGCCAAAACAGTTCTTATTCTACCACATTCAAATGCAGGTGAAGAGAGAGTTTTTTCTCTTATTAGAAAAAATAAAACAGCTTTTCGGCCTTCTCTTCAGGTTGACGGTACACTAGCCTCTCTGCCTACTATCAAAATGGCCAACAAAGAGTCATCTTTTGAACCACCTGCAGATCTGTTGAGCAGTGCCAAGAAAGCTACCTGGAACTATAACAAAGAGCATCTGACTCGGGCATCAGAGTGACAACATGTAGAACAACCGTTATAGCATGTTTATTAAATTTGACTTCTGGATAAAACAGAAATGTTAAGAATGAGTTGATATTGATCTGATGTAGTGATCAGACTGACACCATGTAGAACAAGCGTTATGACATGTTTGTTTGACTTCTGGATACATATAAGTCAGAATGTTAAAGAGTTGATATTGGTCCAATAAAAAGAAAATTCTGGGATCCAAACAGTTGCTTTTAAAGCATCACATTTCTGCTCAGAATGAAGGAAAACACGTCTTAGCTACTTCAATTTTTCAAAATTTCCCCCAGACCCCCCTAGTCGGCGTCACAAACTACGGCTACACCGTCGAAAATCTCAGTCTTCGCCAACAAATCAACTTGAGAGCTCTGCGTATAAGATGTATTTCGTCTGAATGTCAAAAAACTCCTTCAGTTTGTAACAAATAATTATTTACATAGTTAGTATAGAGGGTAACTAACTATGGTATTTAGAAATATATCGATGATAATTTGCGGGGAAGCGTTTTTGATGGAGCCGAAACCAATTGTAGAATTGCACATAATTTAGGCATCCTGCTGATGAACAGTAACTGTTTTGCTTTTTTTTTTCAGCGGCATGATAGCTATGTCTGTTCAGATATCTATTTGAATGTGACTTTTGTGCTGTGTTTGCAGGAACCGTCTCAAGAAACGTTTCTAATTTTAAGCCGACGCCGTTGCGGTCAGCAAAATGATCATGCTTATAGATTTAATCAAGCCTGGTCGCTAAGGCTTTTGAGCCCACACAATCCTGTCAGGCTAGCGGCAATCAGGGTGATTACAAATTCGTATCCTTTTATTGACACACAAGCAGTGACACTGTGTCTGTAGATCAAATATATTATTGATAGATTGAGTATAATACATTCGTGATCAGATATTCTACAAAGTCGAAGAATAGTGTCTTTTAGATCTTATGCAATAGTTTGTTTAACTTATAATTTGATATGGATAAAAAAATATTATTTGAAAAATGAAATTATTGAGTTAAAAACTGCGCAAAAGGTATTTTAATGTCTGATATGTTAAAACATATTGGGCGATTTGCTTTTCATATTTCTCGATAATTTTTTTTTTGAGAGAAGTTACGATTTTAGAGACCTTCTAAATCCTTTTTGGGGGGTTGGATAATATTCTTGTCTCAGGAAAATATAATGCGTTGTCTGCGCTACTAATTACAACGGTATATCTAACAGTTATAGTTGCTTGTTTCTAAGTTCTTACAAATGCTTTTTCTTTAACAAGTACTTCAGATACTTTGAACCATTTATAATTATGACAATTTTAGTTAACTGTGTATTTCTAGCAATTAAAAATCCACCGGAAGTTGCTGAGTAAGTGGCAGTTAATAACAATTTTATGAATACCATGCTGTTATTATGTAATATCACATTATAATATATATGACATAATATTATAGTATTACCAAGAAATGTTGAGTTCGGCAAATTGAATGGAGTTCGTGATTGATTTGTGGCACATAGATTTGCATTTTCGGAATCGCAAATTCAGGGCTTCGAATAAAGGCCTGTCAACCTACAATTTCCGGTCAAAAATAGGTTTTGTCCTGTCAAGTCTTTAGATTGCCCGACAATTTGTCCGGTCGTTTTCGCTGGTAAGGAAAAAATTTAGAGTTTCAAGTTTTAAATATTTAAAGATTCTATATTATTAGCGTTTGTGAAAAAGGAAGGGAAAAAATGTGGATGCTTAACTACAAGACCAAGTGCTAATAATAGCTGATTGGTAATAGTCGTAAAACTTCCTGTTATCGTTTCGTTGCACATTTTCGCTTTGTCATTCACCAATTTATCACCGCAAATTAGAGGGTGTTAATTACTTTGCATGTCTTGTAGTCCTTGTGGGTTTAGTAAACATTATAAAAGTCAACTAGATTTATTTCATTTATTTATTCATCATACCCAAGATGGATGAAGTGTTTAATGGTATAAGAAATGCTAATGATTATGGAGACTGAGTTTGTACCGCGGTGTAAACAATGACGTTATAAATGATCGTCGCAATTTGGAGCTATGAAGTTCCAGCTGGAAGGAAAGGCCTTTTTAGTGGGACCATATCTCATATCTCTTGATAATTTGTCTAAATGGTTGCAAAAGCTGAAAATGAAATTTTCGTAGCCTTTTTAGTGGGACCATATCTCAGAGGTCACGAATCTCGTAGAAGCCGATAAAGATTTTGATGATGTTGATGTTGATGTTGATGATGGTGATGATGATGTTGATAATGCATGATGATGATGATGATAAAGATGATGATAAAGATGATGATGATGATGATAAAGATGATGATAAAGATGATGATAAAGATGATGATGATGATGATGATGATGATAAAGATGATGATAAAGATGATGATGATAAAGATGATGATAAAGATGATGATGATGATGATAAAGATGATGATGATGATGATGATGATAAAGATGATGATAAAGATGATGATGGTGATGATGATGATAAAGATGATGATGGTGATGATGATAAAGATGATGATGATAAAGATGGTGATGGTGATGATGATGATGATGGTGATGATGATGGTGATGATAATGATGATAAAGATACTGATGATAAAGATGATGATGATGATGATGATGATAAAGATGATGATAAAGATGATGATGGTGATGATGATGATGATAAAGATGATGATGGTGATGATGATGATGATAAAGATGATGATGGTGATGATGATAAAGATGATGATGATAAAGATGATGATGATGATGATGATAAAGATGATGATAAAGATGATGATGATGATGATAAAGATGATGATGATGATGATGAAGATGATGATAAAGATGATGATGGTGATGATGATGATAAAGATGATGATGATAAAGATGATGATGATGATGATGATGATAAAGATGATGATGATGATGATGATAAAGATGATGATAAAGATGATGATGATGATGATGATGATAAAGATGATGATGATGATGATGAAGATGATGATAAAGATGATGATGGTGATGATGATGA
>JANCMA020682605.1:0-17931 GCA_024336925.2 Zoanthus solanderi | reverse complement strand
GGACCGGGGACAAATCCCAAATATGGCAGTCACTGGACCGAATCGCTAATCGCGACATGAAAAAAAAAAAGAAAAAAAGAAAAAGAAATGGAACCCAAACGTTGACTCGTGGTACCACGAGTAAAAAACAACCACTTTTTGTAAGCCTATTTAAAAAATTCGTAAATACTCATAGAGTTTTCTCAGTAGCCGGAAATTCCAAATTACGTTGTCTGAGTTAAAGTTCTGTGATTTATGGATACCACCAGTATAATTGCATTCATTTCATATTGATATTAAAATACTGAACTGAGATATTTTTAATAACAAATTATCCTTCTGAAGTAAAATAAAGTCATGGTAGGATGACGTTGGTATATCATCGTTGAAAGATATCCGCTTCTAAGTTTAGCCTTTTAAGTATGTACTTGATAACTCCCAGATTTACTGCAATAGAACCAGAGACTGTGTAAATAAATTACATTGTAATTGAATCTACTTATACTAGTCTACTAACCAGCCAACCTACTAAAAGAGAAAAAAACTATAGCTCTCCCTCATTCTTAACTTTTTCCAGATATTTTCTTTGATGAGCGGAATAAAGAGAACTTTGGACTTGAGAATAAACCAATTTTCATATTTGCTGTTGCCGCTGACCACAATAACAATGTATTCAGTTTGTACAGTCTTAACCTCAGAATGAAGTTAAATATTCCTACTTTTGCAATGCAGTTTTACATACTTAGAACAGAACTGTGTGTGCTGTTGAAGGTGTGATTTCTCGCTCTCTCTCATAAGTATTTTTGAATATTTGATAACAAAACGAGGCTATGACTGCATGTATAACATGAATCTGCAGTTATTTACATCAGCATCAACTGAGAATTCGAAACTGGTCTATTACTGAACACAATGACATCAAACAAAAACGAACACAAGCGCGCCATATGGCGCGAAATACGTCAATTGAAAAGTAAGATAGTAGAAGGACTTTTTACTGGAGTGCTTTGTCGCCAAACCTTTCTCAAGGGATTAACTTGAACACGAAGATAAACGCCAGCATGTTTTTTCAATTTTATCTGAAAATGACTTATAGCCCAAAACGTTAATTTTGATTTCTATTTACATTTACATTTTTAACAAGCTTCCTTAATATATGTCACTGAATAATAAACATTTACAAAGAACAATAACGAAGAAGAAGATCAGAATAAAAAAATCACCTTGCAATGAGATTTCGGGTGAGTGATCCTGATCCGCTGTTCTGTGAATCAGGATATAATGAATATAAACGCACTAAGAAACATTCATGTTTAAAGTTTTACAATTTGCTGATAAAAATGAGTTTTATGTGTCAATGATTAAAAGCAAACAGAAGAGAAGTATAATAAATATAATAATAATAATAATAACAATAATAATAATGATAATAATAATAATGATAATGACGATGATGGTAGTGGTTACCAACATTGATGAATGATGATTTAGATTATGACAATGATGACAGCATAACAATGATAAAGGTAATGATGATGCTAATGTTTATGATTAGGATGGGATAACATTATTGTGATACTAATTATTGTTGATGATGGCAGTGATAACAGTGGTGATAATGGTGATGCTAATTAGTGCTGATAAAGGTGACAATGGTGGTGACTGATGGTGATGCTAATTAGTGCTGATAAAGGTGACAATGGTGGTGATAATTGCATGTGATGCTAATTAGTGCTGATAAAGGTGACAATGGTGGTGATAATGGTGATGCTAATTAGTGCTGATAAAAGTGACAATGGTGGTGATAACTGCATGTGATGCTAATTTTTATAATGATGATGGCATAAAATGGCGATACTAATTAGTGTTGATGATGCCAGTGGCAATGGTGATGTTAATTAATGTTGATGATAATAATGGCAGAAACATTGGTGACGCTAATTGGATGGTGATGACGCACATGACAATGATGATAATGATCAAACTGCTGAGTTTTACGATGAAGATGGTGGTGGTAATGATCACTAAAAAAGTAATGATGAACAAGACGACAAAAAACGAATGGAGTGATTTGAGCGCATGCGGGCGGGGTAGCCGAGTTTCCTTTTTGCTTTTCGGGTGTCCTCGTCACTTCCCAAGTGCTTTATTACTGTACTGAGAGCAAGTTTAAGGCTGTTCTAAATGTCTTATAATATTAAACAAAATAATTCAATGCGAGACTTGAGCGTGAACATAGTTTCATAGCAAATATTTTAAAATATATGAAAAATTTTAAAACATAGCTTTTGTTCATATTCAAATTAATTAAACTTTATTGTATTTAAGAATTGTCATTTATAAATAAATCATTCTTGAAAATGCGTTCATGAAGACTGCAAAACGTCCAATTTCTGTGTTAATCTTCATTTTAAAAACTTTGAAAAAATCGTTATTAATACAAGATGAAGTTTATACTTAAAATTTCAGACTGCAGTCAAAATGCAGCTGGAAGTTAAGGAACTCCATCTTGTTCTCGAACGCCATTTTTTTCTCATGAAAAGTGTAATAGTTGTCAGAGTAACTATCACTCTACACTCTGACAAAGCACGGTTTTTGACCAATGACAGCGAGGATATCAAATCTATATTATAATTATACGTTGAGGACAAATTTTTCCCAATGGAGAAGGAGCAGCTTCAGTGCTCTCCGTGTGTAATATAATGAACCTATTAGAGAAAAGACAAACGTTTACAAGGTTCATTGTTATTTTAAGATGTTCAAAGCCTTCGAAGCTCCGTTATAGTTAAATCATCCGTTAGCAAATGAATAAGTGAATATGATTACTGGAGACTAACAAAACGCATCTTATTTCTTTACAAAAGTTGTATTTCTATTAGATTCTCGTATCCTGTATTGCTGCTTTCTAGTACAAGTATTTTTGAAGGAAAAAGGGCCGCTGCATCAATTAGATACTTACGTTGTCTTAGGTACTGTTCTCTTTCCTTTGTATCAAAATACCACAGTGTTATTGCGTATCTGTAAACGGTAGAAGCAAAAAGACAAAGTTTTTGAAAACATTATTTCAATACTTTGCAGCATCAAAGCGGGTACCGTCAACAGTCAGTGATAGTCTTATTTTTGAGACGATGCTCAACATATGTAGAATTTCAGCTTTACATTTCCTTACACGAATTTATAATTAGTAGCATTGGGTGTGAGTGTTAACTTAATCCGCATCTTAATCTTAATCACAATTTGTGAAAGTTCACAGTCCCTGGTTGTACGGAGACTGTTTGCGCGGGATACCGAACTTTAACAAATTAAGGTAAAACTAGCACAAGAGTCAAGAGGGAAAGAAAGGGAATTTTCAGTTTATAAGCAATGGTAAAAAAACAAAAATACTTAGTTAAAAAATTTGCTTGTTAAACGTTTTAGTATATCGACAGTGAAGGACAAATTAATATGAATCAGGATGGACGGGATAGTTTGTCTCAAAATACATGCACAAGGTTTGCAATTTGATATCGATATTAACATCTAGACTTAACTGGTTAATAAAGCAAAAGTTGTAAAAAATTTTTGGGAACTTGTAAAATAATCATTCTAAGTCTAACACTTGTAATCTGTTATTGATTTTGTTAACCTTGTGCTGTGTGCCGGCAAAACCTCATGAGGATTTCTCTTATCAGACCAAAAGATCAACAACCGGTCCAGAACTGGCTCAATCTCAACTGGTTCCATTCCCTCAGGGTACATGCGAAGCAGACCTCCATTCACTTCTGAATTCCAACCTTTATTCAGGTAATATATTGTTGTAATACACCTACCATCTTTGTTGTAATTATCGACATGTCTCTTGTATGCAGTATGGTTGCCAGGGTAACATGCAACCATTGCCTTTAAGACAAAGAGAAATACAATTTGATGATTGAGGAAATTACAAAGATCGCCTTAACCTAGCTTGCAAAAAAAAAAAAAAATTAAATGGCATAAAACTTGTTTCGCTAAAAATCCTGTTTTACTACCCCCCACATTCATACATCTATCCATTTCGCATGACATTAATGTCGCATGACGTCATCACTACGTCAGGGAAATGAGCCTGGGTACGAGGTTAAAACAAGAATACATACGGGCCTAGGGGATAAATCGTCCTGAGTTAGCCAACGCATTGATTATATGAGAGAGATGACTTCAGAGTCTCAAGTTTAAAATGGAAGAAAAAATTCGGCGTCGGAGGGAAGATGTCTATAACGCCAACATAAATAAAGCGCGCATGCCTAGCTATCAGTTGAAAACTGAGCAGTCTACTGAAAAGTTCAGCACGACCGCAAAACAAAGGGAAGCATAGTCATTAAGCATGTTGTCACGCATCTGCTGTTAATGGTGGACAACCAAAATATACCGCCCACACATCGACACAACCTTCTTTTGCATATCGGCCTCTCCCTGCTGGCGGGTATCTTTGGAAGAAATATACGTGTCGAAATATGGAAATTCCACACCTGAGACAAAAAAATTCTTAGATTGCGTTCGAACGTTCTAAGCAAATTACACACACTGGATTCTCGGGTCTATTTTAAATGAGATATTTTTTTTTCTTGAAATTTCTCGTCATTACTTTTGAAAATCAAATCTTTCCATCTAAGACATCTAAATCAAAGCCAATAACAAATAATTATTTTACGAAGAAAACTTACGTCGGTTCTGTTCCTGATGTGGTGGTTGGGTAATAGTTTATTGCACAAATAAAGAATTTTATCAACAGCTTTCATGTGTTGGCATGTAGCCGGACACGTCGGGTCTTTAGAAGCAATCCAGGTTATTTTGTCCTCGCGTATCTTTTTTAGATTTGACTGTCCAATTTCGTGTTCATCTACTTTTGAAGCAAGTTCACCGTCTTTGAAAGTCCCTTGTTGATGCAGTGCCTTAACTTCGTCTAAAATTTTTAGAGCTAAACTGTTCCCGTTAAAATTATCGACAATACAGTGACCCGTGAGAAACAAGCTCTTTACAACAAAAAGCGTCAGTTCGCTTTGGCTGTTTAGCATTCTGTTTACAGTTGAATTTATAGCTCCAAGTCCTGTAAAGATACTGTTCCCCTGAAACATTTGGTCAGTGAGAAGCGATTGTTGCCTTTCTGTATATCCAGAACATTTTATTTTATGGATTTTCCAGTCGGACTTGAAGTGATCTCTGCTACAGTAGAAGGCAGATTTGCATCGTGGACAACAGTAAGGGCTGTTTTCTTTTGTACAAAAATCGCAAGGAACTCCTCTTTTCTGAATTTGAACGCACGACATCTTATACCACTGAGCTCTTTGGGATCTAAGAATAAAATAACAAATGGGTTTCAATTTATTTTCTGTATTCACAAACTGAACAGTGAGTGACTGAACAATCGAAGAACGATGCTAACAAAATGCGCCTTAGTCAGCCTAAGCTTGTTTATTTATTCGCTACGTGTCGTTCGCTTTCTTTGAATTTTCGCAAAATGTTTATGTCAGTTCTGAATAAATCAAAATTGCTTTCTGAGCTTATCTTCTGATCGAAACATTGGATATTAAACAATTACTAGTGAGATACGATAATTTAGTTTGTCTTCTGTTGAACTAATGAACATTTCCATGATAATTCAAGCTACTGATCCAATGTTGTTTCGCTCTCACAATTTTCGCGGGGTTTTCCCTGAGGTTAAAGCTTTCAGTTTTCTTCAAATTACTCAGTGAATAAATAAAATTCAACGAAGTTAAATTGCCTCAAAATACTTTTCTCTAACATTCAGAGCAAAGTGAAACCAATAAGGGTTACCATGGAAAAAAATGGTGCCGTGACAGAAGATTACGAGTTAATTGAAACATTCAAATGAGAAGTCCACTGATAAGAAGTTAAAGTTCTTACACAATGTTCTTTAGTTTCGGCGAGCCTCACGGGTAAAAACGAAGTAACTGCTGAGTTGTAAACCTAAAAACTAAATATGGTAAGTTGTTTTTTCTCCTCTACGAAGCTACGTAGGTTTTGGTTTCTGTTCAAGAAAATATAACAACACCTCAGATGCTGTACGTGTCTGAGTCGATGCTGCATATTAATTTAAAATTTCGGCCTCGTTGCATTGCCCCGCGACAGATCCGTGCGCTACTGCACGACTTGTTTTGCATTTACAATCAATGGAAGTGTCAACAAGTTTGGGATTAAAATAGCAAGGCCGTTTTTAAAAATCTTTAAAATAAGCCATAGTTTTCGCTTTAAAAATAGTTTTTTTCGCCAAGTGCCCTTTTACTTTCATAGATGACTTTTGGGCTCGAGTCAAGAAGGAATTAACATCTTACAAAAAGGCTTTTCCCCGGGCCAATTATGAAATAAGGTTATGGATAAAAATGATTTTGAGCTCACAAGAACCAAATGCTCTCCGGAAATGCGGGGGCGAAACTAGTTTCATTTTGTTGTGGCGAAGAAGAAAAGATTTTATTGTTCCATAAAAAGGCAATATTTCCTCGCTTCAACAGCAAGATCCAAATGTGTTTTTAAGCAACTGGTTGAATTTTGTATAAACTCAAACCTATTTTCTATACAACTCTTTATGAGGCCTTTGGCGAGCATAGTTTTCATTTCTAGATTCCTCTGTTTGTTATTTTTAAATGATTTCAATATCGCGTGATCACAAATAAGATGTTCATGATCAGAAGTGGCGAATCAGGAAAACTGAAAGGGCGTTTGATACCCAACTTAATCTACGTTGATTGAAAAGGACGTAAACAAAACAACAAGAAAAATATTACTTTTAAAAAATCTAGCAACAGAATTTTTGTAAGTAACTACGTTTGGCAAACCAAAACGCAGTATTTGACAGCATATTTAAAACAATCGCCTAAAGATTGCAACTTTGTTGCGAGTCGTCGTAATTTCATTTGGTTCTTTATATCTTGACATCACAACGCCACTACCACTTCATTTCAAGTCGGTAACTATAGTTACTTGAGTCTTTTGAAGTTCATGTTTATCAAGAACTACCTTCTTTGAAGAACCGCCAAACTTCAAAGAAAGCGGTTTGGAAGTAATAACTAATAAATTATGTGACGACGCAGCGTCTTGTCAGAGCAAATATGATGTCGAGTTTGTCGTGGAGAAGGAGTAGGAGCTCTCGGCTATTTTCACGTGTTCGCCCTTGAATCAAACAGAAAAATCTACAGAACGGAAGTCTTAACAGTTTCTATTTTTGCACAATTATACTTATAGTTTTTAAAAAGTGCTATACAGGCTTTCACCGTTTGCGGTACTCAACAAACATTTTTTAGATAAACATCTCCTTTCCTTGTCTATAAATAAACTACAAAAACATGCAAAAATTCCAGTTTTAAACTCCGAATTCTGTGCAAGAAAACTCTCCAACCTGTGCAATAATTAATAATAACTCATCCTTTTCAATAGCATTAATAAAAATGAGCTGTTTGAGCCAAAGTCAAAGGTTTTGTTTTCAAAATAGTTCCGTTTCAATAAATATCAAATTTCAAATTTGCTGAATTTATAGTAAATATTCAAAAACAACAACCTAAGATTTAAAAATCAACAAAACTCAAAATAAAATGAGTTTAAGTTACATCAGGCAAAAATGTTATTATTAGAATAAAATTAGTTTAGATTCCTTTGTTGAAGCTTTGAATTAGTTTTTATTGCAGAGTTCAGACACCTTACTCTGTATCTTCTGTTACGTAACAGGCGAAGCGGTTTGGTCCTAACGGACTGGAATGCAATTTCATTTAAAATGTTAATCTTGCAAAATCAAGATCTGTTAATGTTTTCAACGTTCCGCAAACATCGTGTTCTTTTTCTGTTTGGCGACAAAGCATTATCGAAAGTTTTTAGCATTCATTCCTTGACATAACATGTTTTTTGGTGCAGTCGGTGCTTTTCTCACATATTCATTTGAAGCTTTATTAGTAGCTAAAGACGCGGCTTCATCAATTTTAATTTGTCTCTCTTTGTTAAAATTTCTAACGATGAAAATCAGATTTTAAATAATAAATTAAAAAAGAATTTTTCAGTATATGAGCTCAAAGTTTTCAAAGACTGGCGTAGTGTATTTTTAGCTTTGCCTAAAAATAAACTGAAGACAATGTTTTCCCCTAGAGGCTGAAAAAAAAGGAATGAAGTAGATCGATCTAGCAAGCGTGCGAACGCTCATGTTTCAGATAAAAGATATTTATAATACAACTACTACAAGGAAGCTACCAACAGCTAATCATAAAACAAATGTAAGAATGGCATAATACCTATAATGTTGTCCCTTCTTTTAAACCGTTTATGTTTCGTGTTTTCCTTCCTAAAAGATTTTTCGTGTACTGCTCGTCTATCTAGATCTCCGGAGAGTTTAAACAGCTTCCGTCTCACGTCGCGTAAAATTCCTACTCAGCCTTGTCCCCAACTTTTCGTTTTAAAAAAAATCAGCTATCCTGTGGTGACGTGAAGTTAGCTTTTCAGACTCATGCTGAGATAGGCGCTGAATTTTTTCTAATAGTTTACCGCAACGCACGAATTACAATGTACTTGTAGTTTTTATACGTTGATATATTCCCGCATTTTGTATCTTATATTTAGGTGTTTTTCGGTTTATATATACATATATACGTGACACTTCTTAATATAGCGATGACCCTTGACAAGCTTTATTGACAATACATTCCGATGTTTCGAAAAGAAATTCATAACAAACTGTATTAAACGTTATATTAAAAGCGTGCGATTTAATTAATTTCAGGCCTTCCAGACAAGGAGCTTGTAATAAAGAGGCGAGCTAACCAAAATTTTGTCGACACTTAAAGACAAAAATAAACTTCGTGTTTTTCTAGCTCTACTATATCAAGAACTATTTGGCAAAGCTAAGACAGATCCAATTGTAAAACCCAGTGTTTGAGATTCTCAAATCATAAGAAGCCAGATGACAAGAAAAACGAAATTGACGGAAATGCAATACAAGAAGATCGTGGTTATAGAATATCAAAAATATAAATGATACAATTGTATGTATATATAGATTTGTATGTACAAAGGGAAGAGACCGGTCATTAAAGATTGGGGGGAAGGGGGTGGGGGGGCTCTTTAAAACTTTAAGCACTAGACGGGGGATTTATTAGAGAAGAGTGTACATAAAAGAAAGAAGGGCTACAATTATCGCTCAGTTTACGGTATGCGACTGTGTGGTATGCGACTGTGTGGTATGTGACTATGCTGTATGCGACTGTGCGGTATGCGACTATGCGACTGTGTGGTATGCGACTATGCGGTATTCGACTGTGCGGTATGCGACTATGCGGTATGCGACTGTGTGGTATGCGACTATGCGGTATGCGACTGTGTGTTATGCGACTATGCGGTATTCGACTATGCGGTATTCGACTGTACGGTATGCGACTGTGTGGTATGCGACTGTGTGGTATGCGACTATGCGGTATTCGACTGTACGGTATGCGACTGTGTGGTATGCGACTGTGCGGTATTCGACTATGCGGTATTCGACTGTACGGTATGCGACTGTGTGGTATGCGACTATGCGGTATTCGACTATGCGGTATTCGACTGTACGGTATGCGACTGTACGGTATGCGACTGTGTGGTATGCGACTATGCGGTATTCGACTGTACGGTATACGACTGTGTGGTATGCGACTATGCGGTATTCGACTATGCGGTATGTGGCTTTAGTAGCTAATCAACAAAGAGACTCTTTGTCACCGCCGTAAGCAGTGTAAGGAGCCGATGGGATGTTAGCCTTTCACCAGAGGAACTGAAAATGTCAAGAATATATGTGGTTTGTATGGGAGTACATATGACAACATCTTTATTTACAGAATCAAGGTTTACATTTAGATAAAGACTATCTGCAAATAGCTTAGGCTAATCATGGCAGGTAGTAATCGGTAGACGGTCTTCAACAAAGGAAAACGGGCGAATCAAAAAAGCCAAACATACTTTTATAATAGCACTTGGAAATTTTACCACTTTCCTGCGTTTTGCTGTGGTACATTAGCGTTTTTAACTAAATTGTGTGACCTTTTCAGAGAGGAGTTCTGTTTTCTTTTTTTCAATTGCGAGCACTCAAAATCAGAAAGGTCACTCTCTACGAGCTCAGCTAGTCTTCTTTTAGAGCCAGCTGCTGGCCTTCCTTGTGGGGCTCTCCTATTCCCTTTGCTTGGGTCAATCTTTCTTCTCCCAGAAGCAGTTGCTTGCACTGGAATAATTTTTCCATATCTTGATTTGTTGCCCGATATTTTTAATATATTTCATGTTTTTGGTGCAAAGTTGTGGAATGCTGATGCTATTCTGTTTTGACATAAAGTTCTAGGTTCTGTAACCATTTTCATGTATCGGTCACAAAACTTTGAAATCCCATTATTAAGATTTTCTTCTTGCAAAGCAACCCTATCAAGGATGTCATTAAATACAAATCTAACTTTCTCTTTAAGAGTGTTTAGCTCAGTTTCAGAACTTTTTACATTTGTTGGTATTTGATTAAAACATGTATTTTCATAAAAAACATCTTCAGTTGAATTACATATTCACGGTGGCCACGCACGCTTCAAAAACGGCATACTTAGGCCTGCAGTTTTTCGCATTGACCAGCGGTTAGCACCTACTTACTCCTGATAGGAAGTGACTAGGTCACATATTGATCGTCCTGAAATGAATTTAGTGTTTGAGAAGCGGAAATGAAAAATATACTGACACTAGAACTTGCTTCTATCCTTCAGTAAATACGGAACAGAATATGAAACTTATAATTTGTCAAAAAATATAGCCATTGTCGTCTTTGCTTGTCAAGAATAGAAGTGTTTTTAAAGCATCTAATGCTTAAGGTATTCGATTCTATTGTCGGACACTTAAGCTTTAATCGCCACCGAACAAAAACCAGATTACATGCTGTCACAAATTCATCTTGTAGTTTATTTAAAAATTATCAATCGTGGCAATGGGTTATTGAAAAACGACTGATTTACAAGAATATAAAATTCAGAAGAACATTTTTTACAAGAACATTGATAATAAAATAAATTTGAAAAATACTGATGGGCTCTTTTGCATAGACTTTTATGCCGCAACATTTTGGAGACCACAGTCAAAGGCATGAAGCTTACATCAAATCAATGTGCCAAGCTACCTAAAGTCAAACAAAGGTAAAAAAGCCAGCAGAGTCAACACTGTTTGTGTGCTGGAAATTCTTTTGCAACACACATCTCACAGGTATAATCCACATTGTCACCTAAGTCATCAAGGGCAGGTAAATCTGTGCAATAAAGGTGGAACCACCCATCACAGAAATCACATTCGACCCACACGTCATCTCCATCTTTATCGTAGTCTTTGCCGCACTTTGTGCACGAATATGAGGCCACATCTGCAACGTAGGCATCTACTACTGCAGCTTTTTGTTTCTTTGATTTCTTCGCTTCTCTTTTCTTTCCCTTTTCTTTTTCTCTTTCTCCTCGTTTTCTTTTATCTTTTTCTATTTTTTCTCTTCGATTTTGCGCTTTTTTTCTGCAGCCATCCTGGCTTTCTCTCTTTTTTTCTTCCTTTTCCTCAATTTCTTTTCTTTTCCTTTCGTTTTCGGATGTAATCGCCTGGAGGAAAACCTCGCCAGTGATGCAGTGATTTCCGGGATCAAGACGGAAATCTTTGCTCAGTTTCCGTTTGTGTGCACCTCGAACCTCGCGCATGGGTCTCAGCCTAATTTCACAACGGTCTTTGTCAATAAACACATCGCCAGTTGGAGTCGACTTGGAGTATGGCTGCGGACTGACTGGGCTTCGATGTTCAGGTGGTGGCGTTTCAAGTCTGCCGGTTGATGGTTCAGTTCTTTCTGTTATGCATACACCATGACCAATACAATCACAGAATCCCACACCATTTCAGGAACAGGAACAGGCCGATTTGCATGGACAACCTTCGCTCCCATGGCCTACTTGGCTGCGCAGAGTCTTCCACTCATTGTAGCTTTCATCAGAAGTTAAGTCAAAACCATTTTGTAGCCGACGGCGAAACCTATCTCTTTCCTATCTACCAACGTGCTTCTCAAGGGATACCAACGCATCAAATATGTGTGTGGACGAAGACTGTGGTGTCGAATAATTCTCAGGAGGGGACAAGGAGGCCTGTGATGGCGGCTGATTGTCGTTATTGGATGGAAGCCACAATGGGAAGTCATGGGCAGGAGTAGGTCCACTGCTGAAGGATAAGGCAGAGATGAAGTTTCATCCAGACGGGAAGATAGCTGTCAAAATGGCAGCGGTGGTTGCTCCACTGATGGAAAAAGTAATGGCTGCTGCGACAAGGATGTTAACGATGGTGGTGATTGCCCTAATGTTGAAAACAGTTGTGGCGCCTGCAGTAAGGGTGTTGAGGACGAAGATGGTTGTCCTGCTGATTGTTGAGGATTTGATAATAGAGGCGATATCCCTGGTATTGAAGAGGGTGATTAAGGGTCTGCTAAATTTGCTGAAGGCACTGATGGTTGTGTCACAGATGGTTGTGTCACAGATGAAGACGACGTTGGAACGGCTTCTGGATTACTTGGGGCTAACTTGCTGTAATCGAAGACTTGGGGATTAAATGGATAGATACCTGACCTCCTAAATCCTCCTCTAACTACTTCTTGGGTGTTGCTAGAATTCCACGCAATGTTGAAAATTTTCGCAAAGTTACGCTGGGTGACGACAGCGGAAGTCAGGTGATGAAAGGCAGCACATGCGCGCATCCATCCTTTCTTCAGGGGGCCCAAAAGCGAAAGATCAAGAGGTTGGAGCAAGTGCGAGGCATGAGCGGGAAGACAGAACACAAGGATCCTATTTGCGGCCGCCAACCTAATAACATCTTCAGTAACATGTGCCTTGTGCCCATCGACAATTAGCAACACTGGCCGTTCTGCTGGTATGGACTTGATGAAGAGCTCGTCGAACCATTTCAAGTACAAGTCCTTGTCAATCTAACCGGACTTTTTGGCGGTGAAGAGCGTTCCCGTTGGTGCCCCTTCCTGTACTCCATTTGGAATTCTTCCAATTGGGGACTTGTAGATAAACATGGCGGGGAGACTATTACCTGCAGCTGCGGTACGGGCGAGAACGGTTACCTTTTGGTGCTGCCCCTTGGATATGCGGGGTACGTGTTTCATACCCTTTGCAGCTGCGACGATCTTGTTTATCGCATCGAGTTCGAATCTGCTCTCATCGGCGTTGAAAATTAGGTGGGGCTTTTCCAGAAGGCTGCCAAACTGGTTTTCAGTCATTGCCTCCAGCAATTGACGATGGAATGCTTCAATGGTTGTTCTTTTAACCAAAGTCGTCACCTGTCCAAAGTTTTGTGATGCCCGTAGGGAAATAGCTGGATTTCATTTGAGGAATCCCCTCCACCATTTTTCGCTCAATATCCCCCCTTTAACTTCCTTTCCTCGTTTTACAGCCATTTGTGTAGCCATAAAAATAATGATCTCTTTGCTTTTGCCATACCCCTTTTTGCTTACGTCAATTAGATATGCCGCCAACCTTTCCTCGTCTTCTTTGCTGAGAAGAGTTTCAGGGCCATTTTTTGTACCATGAACAATTCGACCTTTGATTCTATCGCCAAGTGTAGACTTAGGCACGTTAAATTCAGCTGCAGCATCTCTGATGGACTTCCCCCTTCCCCTCACACTTTCAATAGCAGCAATCATGTTGTTTTCTTCCCATTGCAGGAATTTCTTTGAGCGGGGCATTGCAGCCTATAAATATGGAAATAAGGAAAATTACAACCGCCTTTGCACGTATCTATCTATATTTTGAAAAACGGGGACCAATTTCATCAGAATCAACTGAAAGCATTCTCAGAATTAAAATTTCACGAAAAAAATATTTGACCTTGTTTTCCAGAGTTGATGTAGCCTGTACAACTCTTAATAACATTGGAAAGTTAAAAGGGAGCCCTGTCCTCCTCCTTAGCTTGTAGCCACGCCATCCGCTCCCCCTCTTAAAAAAATGTCATTCTCTTACACTTTTCAAGTTACTACAGAGTAAATGTCAATTTAACTTAAATGCTTAATAATTTTGCATCGTGGCGCCAGGAAGTCTCATGAAAAAAGAACTTATGGAGGCGCATTTACACCAATGCTTGTGTGGCTCCACGTGGATTTGGCTACTAAAACTATAGCTAAAAAAATGTAATTCAAGTTACCTTAATTTCTCTCAATCAGCATAGGCTAAAAAATTTTTATTAATTTCAAAAGAACTCGCCAAAAACCTTTTCAAAACTCCAGCTGCAAATAAGCGCGCGCAATCTTTGTTTTCTGGTCAGCTGACTTTCCGAGAATAGGTATCGCGGGCCAATGTGAAAAACGATACCTAAGACAGCGGATTCCGCCTAAAAAAGACCTGAAAAGCTTCATGAGATGCAAAATGGCGGACGAAGGTATCGAGTGAAGTGTTATGGCCGATGTTCTTATCGTTTTGATGCGCGCTTTGAGAAGATATTTCGCACGTGTTATGAAATTTTTGGATTTAAAAGGAAAGCACCATTTTTGTAGCAGATCATCAGAAGTTTATATTTCATTTAATGCGGCAGAAATCGACAACAGAGTCGGTAAGTGGAATGTTGTTTATTTGCTTTTTCATGTAAACACTTTGTCTTTCGTCTTCATTTGAGTTTTTTGTAAAATATAAGGAGAACTTTTCTTTGTCCGACATCTGGTTTTGTCCGACAATAGGGTCGAATACTTTATATGGGAGTTGTTAAAGGTTATAGATAATACGTGGAACGATAAATTATCATTCTTTGACAATTTGGTAGTGATTTACAAAGTCCTTCTTGTTACGCGTTACATTCATATTTGAGTTTGTAATTTAAAATTATGATTAAATCTTGTTTCCCACGAAACTTAAGGGGGTTTGTTTTGTTTTCCATTTTAAAATGGGTCTTTTAACCCTTTCACCACCTAAGATTTTGCACGCACCAGTGCCCTTGACCCGGGTCATTTTCAGACTTCACTTCCAAGTTGAGAGTATTTACTTCAAATGCAAAATAAACAGTAAAGGATGCATTTTCGTGATAGACAAGTTTGTTTTATGTTAAAGATCAGATGATTTTCTTTCGAAAGACACAAATTTTTAAATCATATGACAAATACTCAAGAATTTCGAAACGTTGGAAATTTACACTTTTCAAAGACGTGCGACACGTATTCCAAGTCGTTGACAAATAAAGCCATACTTCTATTTTAAAATCGAAAGAAACGATACAAAGTTTCAGGGGGAAAAATATATTTGCATTTTAAATACAATATAGTCAATAAACATATTTTATTTTGCAAAAATTGATGTCCATTTACGCTTTAAAATGGCCAAACTCGAAACTTTGTTGTGATGCGTTTTGGTCTGTTCATTTATGTTAACAGAAAGTGAAGGATATACCACTTGCTGTCACGCTCTGCAGTTCGTGGTTTAGTTCTACTCTTCAGTTCATCTAAAAAGTACTTTCTAACACATATTACAATAAATAAAGTTTTTATGTTTACTTACATAATTTTTAAGCCACTGTCATTTACAAAAACGTGATTTTGAAATTTGGCATGTCAAAAAACAATGAATTTTGCATGCCGACGGCTGGTGATTTTATTTCATGTTTTTCAGAAAATTAGATTCACTCGAACTTACAAGAGATGGAACAGAAAATAACATAAAATTACGGAATTCCAAAACATTTATGTTTTGTTATGTTTTATTATGATTTCCAAAAAATAAAGATAAAACTGCAGTAAAACAAACTGATCATCGCGGCGCCACGTGGTTAAATTAGTCGCATATTATTCGGTGACAGAACTACAAATCTACATCTCATTCACAAAACATCAAATTGATTCCAAATTCAAGAATAAAACATATCTTTAATTTCATTCATGAACTTATATAAATTTACGCTACAAAACTAATTCATTCAAAGTTGCTTTCCCGATGAACACAGCAAGATTCAAAGTTTTTATTACGTAGATAAACTTGTTAAAATAATTATATATCAGCGAGCAGATTCGAATTCTTCGCTTACGATCCCACTTCTAAAATTCACAAAGTCAGTGTCAAACAAATTTTTTTCAACTGAAATTGAAATCTGTGAGTGATAAACTGGCTATTGCTTTTTTGGTTTAAAATAAAAAACAAATTTAACTTTGTAGAACCATACCATTTGAGTTTAAACGGTATATATTCTCCATCCACTTGAATACAATATGGAGGTGCGGAAGATTGTCGCGGCAGTGTTTTTTTCCTTGAAAATCTTGGAAACTTTGTATTAAACGTCCACCATTGTTCGATCAGAAACATTGTTTGAATTACTCTTAAACCAATTGCTTAATACCAAGACCCCCCTCTTACACAAAGCCTCGATTTCAAGCATTCGTTGCCAACCGATCGTCTCAGCAGCTTTTGAGGCTTGTGGGGTTCTGGGCACTGCATGTTTCAAGCCGCAAAAGCAGCCTGTGGTGGTGAAAGGGTTAATTGATTTTAACTGCAAAATTAACATTTTCCCCTGTACACTTTCAAAAAGCATACACATTTTTTTTGCTTGATACACTTGAGAAAATGTCAAAAATTGTGAATAACCCCTTGTGATTTTATAAACTGTTATACATTATTTAAGTTAATGCACTTATGCGAGCGAATTATCAGGATTTAACTGAACGAGTTCACTGACAATGAAGTCGAAATTTTGCATACCACACTTGGAAAAGCCTCGTGCAGTCTTGAATTTTCTCATTCATTGTTAGCGAACTCGTCCAGGTAAATCCCGACAATTTGCGAGCAATCAAGAGTGTGTTAACATTTTGTAATTTAATTTAAATACACTGCACAAAGAAATGCTGCATTGAAACCTCTAAATATACAACTAGTACCACAATAATGACATTAAGGTGGTTGTTTCTTCATAACAGTAACATGTGGTACAAATCAGCCAATCAGAAAATCAGAAGTTGTACAGTGTATGAAAATTGAATAATAAATAGTAATAATGTAACAACCTTGTTTTTCACCAATAGACTTTTATCATGCTTGTTTAAGTCAGTTAAAATTTAATAAAAGCACTGTTTAAACGGCGCAAATGGAAAGAGAAGGTTAAAATTAGTAAGAACCAAAAAATTGTTTTTTTTGATCTTAACAGCTGTGGTAGTAATGAAGATTTTACCAACCTCGATTCCATGTAAACTTTTATACACTTTTTTTATAGTATCAAGAATTTTTTTAAAACTCTTCAGTGCAACAGTTTTTAATATTTAGATCCCAAATTTACTATTTTAGCTTATTTTAACATGTTCTTTTTATTTCTGCCATTTAAATCGCAATAATTGTTAATTTTCAATTGACTCAAACAGGTGTGATAAAGGTCCATAGTGCCCAGCTTGGAAATTATATTGTAAATATCCAGTTCTTTCTGTGTACGGTTGGTGCCACAAAATTTAAAAGTATTTTGATAGGGCTTTCGTTTTAAAAGCACTTGAGACAACTTCAGTGTGATTACTGTGTGTTTGTGCAATGTTTACTGTTTCGCTTTGATCTCTGGGTTTTTGAGTGAACAGGTGTTTCTTAGTTTTCATTAGATTTTGTTTTCCCTTTTCTATTGCATTTCTTAGGTTTGACATGTGACTGTATTTGCCTGCCCTTCCCTCTTCCATTCTGTTTCTTGGGTTTTGAACAAGACTGTGTGGTTTTGGATTTCTTTGATTTTTGCTTTTCTTTTGGTTTTGCATATGATGGTGCTTGTGCTCCTTGATTATTTGGTATTCATTTCCTTTTGCTTCTCTTCAGCTGACAGGCCATTGCTTCCTGTGCTAGTATCACATGTACTGTAGTTCAAAATTTAAAAAAGTGCTTTATCAAAGACTAGAAACTTTTTTAATAAGGGAATAACATGACTTTTTGAGGGAATATTGTTTATTTGCGCCCGCGTAGTGTCATTTGCGGCCCGAGC
>JANCMA020682516.1:0-17934 GCA_024336925.2 Zoanthus solanderi | reverse complement strand
TTTGTCGGACTTGAAGAATAAAGTAAAAAGATTTGATAGGAGTCAGATAAAAACATTAGGTTTATCAAAAAATATATAATGAAAAGAAACAACTGGGAAAGGGCGGCCGTGTGTTTATATCGCAGGTAGTAAATTTGTGTTTATATCGCAGGTAGCAAATTTGAGTTCATGCATTTAATTGTTGGACGATAAACGTTCTTAATGAATTCAGTTTCACTTGTTTTTATATTCGGTAAGCGCGAAAAAGAAGTTCGAATGACATTTTTCTAAAATAGAAATCAAAACCAAAGTAGATTAGCATCAAAGTCAGTTATTACGGAACTTGCAAAAATCTAGAGTGTTTCCCGCAACCGGTGTGATGTCAGTGGAAATTTGACCAAGTATTCGATCGCACGGAGATAGATAATGGAGCCTTTGGAGGTGTTTTTGATCATAACGAATGTTACGACACCACACGCATCATTGTACAAAATACAATTTGCACACTAAAAAACGCAGACGGCATTAATATTTCTAAATACCATTTTCATTTCATATTTCGACATCATTTTCTTGCGAAATTGTAGCAAAATTTCGCATTCCTCACGAGTTGTAAACGTTTTATGAACAATCTTCCCTGCTGAGAAATTATTTCGTTGGATCAAAGCTTTGTTAACACCTCGGTTCGCACAAAGCGCGATGTTTTCGGAATATACTTTCAAGACACGATTTTTTGCTGACAAAAAATAGTAACAAAGGACTTAGATATTTTATAATAAGGAAAAGAAAGCCTTGCTTATCGTGGCATATGTAAAATGAATTTGACTTTAGTTAATGTCTTAAGTTGCTCAACGACAAAAGAATATGATCGCTCGAAACACTAATTGTACTCAATTATGTAAGATTTAATAACAAATGCCGTTCCACTTCCACAAACCGGGTAGTAAACCAATTAATGCTCAAAAAATTTCATTAAGGAAAATTAAGATAAAAAATGCCGTTTTAAAATCTTAACGGATTCTTGAGTACATTTTTTTGTTTTTGAGCAAATTGCGTTGAAAGTTTGAAAAAACAAAAACAACATTAGTATTTCGGTAATGAAGAAATGACGTATTTTTGACAAAAAACGAAAAACAAAACACTTGAAGTGGAAATCTGTTATCCTGAAATTTGCAAAACTCTCCGGTTTCGAGACTTGAGTTTTTTTGGTCCCATTTGAAAACTCACGACGATAATCATTAAAAAGCGATTAATCACGGTCAATCGCCATGGTTTCGGCCAAACCGCACGTACGACGGAAGACAGATGGTTGCAATCCCACAGCTTGACCAACCTCGGGGTTTCCGACGAGTATTTGGTATTTCAAACATGAAAACTAACTGCCATATAAAAATATATCCCGGTAGCTGTAGTTAAACTTATAGGTGTTGGCTAGTTTACCAAGTGTCTACACAGTCAACAATGTGTGTGACAAGTTAGGATTCTCGTTTCTTTAATAAAAACAAGTGATGTAACGAAACGCAATTTCAGCTTTAATATTAAATCGTTCAGTTCTGTCAATTTATGAATTCGACTGCCGCTTGGAATGATGAAGAAAATAACATAAACAACAGAGCAAATCAACTGCGAGGAACAGCAAAAACGAAATGCATGTGAAAGACTTTATAAATATGGCCTTGGTGTCCATTTTGGTGTCTTCAATATTTACTAATGTAGTCTCCCTTGTTATGTCAATGGTGGAATATATATATATATATATATATATCGGATATCGGTTACAAAACTGAATACACCAGAAACTAAATTCACAAACTTGCATCTTGTACCCAAGAAGGAGAGAAAGTCATGCAAAATTCTCATCACTCGAAACCGAAAAATAATGTATTAAAATATAAGCACTTTCTAAGGCGATTAGAATATTATGAAGTGAATCGAAATCCGTATTTCCGTTCGTTTAGATTTATAAATTAAAAACATCACAAACAAAAATACAAAACATTTTAATTTGTGGAGAAAAATATTCACTGCCAAGATATTTCGTTCGTTTTCTCTGAATAAACAAATTAAGTACTAATAATTTACTATTGGTTCAGAGATTTTTCAAAACACTACATTTACGTTGTTCTTATTTTTATGAGAATCTCTTGATTGTTGGTCTAGTTCAGACGCAGTATGTATCTATCATGCGGCGCACAACGCAATATTTGAATTAGGCCTTTCATGGGAAATTGGCCTCATGATTCGGATAAGATACCGCATTTTGAATACGATAGGAGCTGTTGTATTGTATGGTATTGGAGGGACTTCGAATCAAATGGCGTATCTATCGTGCGCCATACATATATAACAGATATAATGCCAAGTAAAAACAAACAACTTATGTTTAGCGTCGCCGCCCGCTTCCTTTTCCAAAGCCACCTCCTTTTTTAAAAAAATATCTCAAATTGTATATTAAAACTGGCCATCTACGAGGAATCAATCCTCACACAGGTCTTTGTCAATATATGACTAACTGACTTGTGACAGCACCATCGAAGCACCGTACTATGTAATCTTCACGGATCTTCTCTACTTCTACTGTGGGGCCGAACACAGCCTCACAACCAAAGAAGACCAAGATCCTCTGTGTGAAGGCTGCAGGGAGACCTGCAAACTTGCCAAGAGAATAAACGCCAGAGCTTTTGCTCCTCTTTTTTTGTCAAATCGGAACGCTTTGTGTTTTTGATATTGGACTTTATATTTTATTTGATCAACAAGAAGGCATTTCCAACTCCTTAAGTAAATCGTAATTGCAGTTGTAAACATAATAAGAACAATAAATTATCGTACCCTACTTTCGTACTGAGGCATCTGCCTTTTAACTTACTCTTAAAAAAAAGTTTGCTGTTTGGAGTACATTTTAAAAGAAAAAAAAAAGCACCGCTTCCTCCTCGATCCTTTTTTAAAAATTCGGACGCAAAACACAAGTTCTTTTTTTTTTTTTTTTAATTGGCCTAATGCAAACACTATCTTTGTAATTTGTAAAAATTAATAACCAGTACTCAGTACTCGCGCTCTGATTGGTCAGTTAACTGTGCCCTATCGCAAGGACCGCAGAGCACATTTTGTATTGGGGCGGCTAGCTCGCGCAAAGCGAGTGCCAAGGAGCGCTGAAGGCGCGAGCTTCTCTAGGGATGTCCGCGAGCATGCTCCCCTGGAAAATTTTGAAACTTACCATCTCTGAAATTGCTGGAAATGCCTCTTATTTTAATAATTACTAAAGATTATTATCTCATTTGTGTCTCCATTTTGTCAGTTTTTTTAACTAAACAATGAATGGTTGAAACAGTAAAACTAAAAGTAACAAAAAAAATACCAAGCTAGCGCATTTTAGTCCAGCGAAGGCTGTGCCGCCTGGAACTCAGAAGAAGTTTAAATACCGATTCATTTTACATTCGGTCAAAAAAATTCTCTACAACTGTTTCCATAGAAACATTGACGCAGTTTTAGTTATCACATTTGAGCATAATATTATCATTTTTGTCAAAAGAGACTTACAATGTTTGATCTTACAACGTGAGTAAAGTTTGGAAAGTTTATACAATATTTCGACTGGCTATTACCAGTTTTCATCAGGGTTTAATAAGACAATTTCTGGTATAATGGCCAGTCGAAATATTGTATAAACGGCCTAAACTTTACCCACGTTTTAAGGCCAGTCAATGCAAGTCTTTTTGACAAAAATATTTTACTTTGAAATTATTTCCGACTAATCACGACCGTCTGATCCAACGTTGGCAAGATTATTGATCGTACGTGGTTCTGCACTGGTTTTAAACCAGTTTATTGAGTATATTATTATTATTATTATTATTATTATTATTATTACTATTACTTTTTTTTTTCTTTTTTTTCCCCCTTGAATAATAACGCAGTCGCTGATTCAGTATTGGTAATGATTCAATTATTCGGTTCTTAATGGTAATTGATTTGAATAGAGTTCAATTTGCAATGAAATCTTACGCGTGATTTAAAAACGGCGCGGCAACAAACACGCAGTGGGAGTTTGAAATGAAATCGTAACTATAACTTCACACGAAGTTTCATTTTATTTATTTACTTTTTTAAAACTTTAGCTTTTCTGAAGTTTCGTGTACAGAACATGTTGTAATAAAAAAGTTTTTAAAAATTAAGATTGATAGTTTTAAAAGTTTTTGCAATTTGATTGGCTGAACAAAACATGACGATTTAGGCGCATCTCAGAGTTTTGAAAACCGATTTCCAGAAAACGTTAGCGATTAGAAAATGGAAATAATTTATTGTTTAATATAATTCTGAGGCTGAACAAATATCTTAAAAGTTAACGATTAACGATTACTATTGAAAACTCGGTTATAACATCTGGATATTCTCTACTTCCTAAGTTTAACTATTTTTATTCCAAAAATGTATAAAAAAAGAGATCTGAAATTCCGAAACAAACTAAAAAACATACACAACAATCATAGTAAAGATGTTTTCTAATGGAGGGATAAAATGTTTCAAAGATGAGGCCTGACACGTGTTTAGATTGTCGAGTATACTTCCAAAATACGTTTCTCGTTGACAGCAACTAAATAATAATATTTTATTGGTTTAAAGGAATAAATTTAGTAACATGCAGTACCAGCAGTCAATTTGTCAAGTTTTGCTAGCGATTGCAAAATCACAACCAAGTTTCTAACTTCCAACAGCCTTGTTCCCAAACCATTCAGTCTTATCAATTACAAAATAGCGCTAAAATTTTAATGGTATGCGTGATGCCGGTACTCTTAATCTGGTCTATAAACTTATTTCCAACTGTCAGAGGTTTAGGGATTAAATTACATTCTTTTGAAACACAGTTTAACTTATTTAGGTGAAGAGTCTCCTGATTTGTATACTCCAAAAACTATTAGTTCATTGACTCATGCCACGCACAAATGCCTGTCGATCACTTAATGCGGGTTGTTCTTTGCGTAATTATGCACCGCCCAATTAGCATTTGTCTTCCAGCTGTTGCGCCAGGCTTCGTCGAACTTATCTCGGAATTTCTTGACCGCCTCCTCTTCCGTGTCGGAAAGAGCCAAAGTCTTACGTAAGTAATTGATATCGTCAAGTGTGCGCAGCTCTGGGATGCCCGTGGATAGCATCATAACAAACAGCGTAATCAAAAGGTGCCCCTTGCGACGGAGGATGATAAACGCCTGCTCACATATGCGCTTGAACCTGTATATTGGGGGGAATTCAGTTTCTAATCAGCTTGGTTCAAAGACTAAAGCACTGATTTCTTACTTCTGTTTCCATAAGTTATGGCAGCTATCACAAGTATTTTAAAATGCTATTACTGAGAGTAGTTTCATTAGTAGCAGACCAGTTAGCATTTACCACAACCGTTATTATAATAACCATGATTAAAACGTCAATTATCAATATCTTCGTCATATTCGTCACTTCTATTGTCGTCATCATTAATCATCATCTATCATCGTCACCATCATAATCATCACCATCATAATCATCATCACCATCATAATCATCATCACCATCATAATCATCATCACCATCATTCATCATTATCATCATCATCATCATCACCATCATCATCACCATCATAATCATCATCACCATCATAATCATCATCACCATCATAATCATCATCACCATCATTATCATCATCATCATCATCACCATCATAATCATCACCATCATAATCATCATCATCATCACCACCATCATCATCATCACCATCATAATCATCATTATCATCATTATCATCCTCGTCATTATCAACATCATCATCACCATCATCGTCATCATCATCAACATCGTCATCATCATCATCATCATCATCACCATCATCGTCATCATCATCATCACCATCATCGTCATCATCATCAACATAGTCATTATCATCATCGTCATCATCATCAACATCGTCATCAACATCATCATCACCATGATCGTCATCATCACCATCATCGTCATCATCAACATCGCCATCATCATCAACATCATCATCATCAACATCGTCATCATCATCATCATCAACATCGTCATCATCATCATCAACATCATCATAACGAGTCAATACCATTAATGATTTTATGCCTTTTTTCTTATCACCATCATCACGTTTACTGTCATTGTCAATTTCACCTTTTTCATCATAAAACAATTATCACCATCACCTTCGGTTTTTATAATTCATTGTTCATTATCTCAACTACCCTCAACACCATCCAATCATTTATATAGACTAAAACACTGCCATACGCTATAAAACAGCGAATAGCAGCATGATGTTAACACAAATCAGTCTGCTTTCTCTTACAGGGTGCGAATTAGCAAGATTAAATCGGTTCGCAAAAAAATTGTGAATTTCGAGGTACGTATTTCTTGCCGCTAAATATAGGTTAAAATTTCAAAGGAAGTCCCTTTGTGCGAGCATCTTTGAAAACTGTGATGTAAACAAGTTTATTGACTTTTGTCCCGAATTTCGTATATATTTGGAAGAGATTTTTAACATGTTTCTTTATTTCACATATCTTTTTAGAGAAACAAAACTTGAAAAACAAAAATACAAAACGAATTCATGTTATTAAAACATTTTGATTAGCAAGAAATAAAACTTCGATTCGCATGTGGCAAAAATCGCTCGCAAGTTGCGAATTGAGACCTGCTAATTCGAGCCCTGTCTTATGCCGTCAGTGACTTGTCAAAAAAGCAAAGATCAAACAAGGTATAAGAATAACGTAATGATAAATTTCAAAGAAAATGCGATAAAAGTACCTTTGGAATTCCTCGGATTTTTCAATCTCGTTGCTGCGTCCTTTAGCAATCACGTATCCAAAATCTCGAGTGAGTACGAATGGAACGCGCTCTCGACGAACCCCAAACTTCACTTTAAAGTTACCCAGGAAGTGACCAAAATCGATATGTAACAACTGTCGAAAAAAACATTAAGGGCCCATGAAAACGATAATACTAATTCAGTTATCTCTGCACTTACATTTCAGTGCGCTGAGCGGGCCACAAGTCAACTTAAATGGAGACACGGTCAAAAAAGCTGATTAATTGGAGACACCATCTACTGAAACACAAGATTCCTGCAGCTCGGGAGCCAACTAATTTAAGACTTTCTTAAGACTTTTTAATGCCGAAAATAAAGACATTTAAGATCAATTTCTCGATACCAAAAATCAGAAAAAGAACCCTTAAAGAGATAACAATGCTAATAAACACTTTCCATGGCAAACAAAATCACACCTGCACAAAAATCTATAAATTTTATAACCGAATAACAACAAGGGTTCTGGTCAACAACGGCAGATTCAGAGGAGTGTGCCGCAGTTAATGGTGGTTAAAAACATGAAAAACGCGAACGTCCCGTTAAAATTGCTTCCGACATGCAAAGATTTGGCTGCAAGAAAAACTCACTTTTATTCGCATTACATATATAATTTCTTGTAAGACCTTAAAAAGGAATTATAGCAAATTTAAGACCTTTTTAAGGCCTTAAATCAGAAGAAGACAAAACAAAGACTTTTAATGACCCGCGGGAACCCTGAAGATACCCAAACTGGTAGAAAGCGGACCACAAGCTGATGAATTGAGACACAATGTACTCAAATACCTAAATTGGTAGAATGATGAACTTGTGACAATTTACAAGCATCGTGGAGCTGCCTCAGTGTTACCGTCTACAACAATCCTGTCACTGGATGGTTGCGTTGATCAGTGGGTACAGGCTCTGAATTTGAATACGCCGGGGTGATCTAGGTTCAAGTTCTGATCTAATCACTGTATGGATTTGTCCTCAAGAGATTCCAGGGCCAAATTCACCAAGTGTATTATTATAAATGATCAAATGGTTTGCCTTATAACGCTTGAGATTATTAACTGTATGGAGAAAAGATTTTAACCACGACTATGGGGAATATCGCATGCAAAGATAACAATTGGACTATTGAGTCACAACATTTAAACGGAAGTTCAACAAAGTTAACAAGTATTTAAAACAGCCGAGAAACTGATCGAGTTTTAACTTTTACATAGCAGCACGGAGTGTTAAAATTTGTTTCGAGAAAAACGCATTTGAAATAACACCGCCTACTTGTTTGTTTACTTCGGATAAAACTTTCACTTGAAATATCTCAAGAACCAAATTTGCATTTGAAAAGATATAATAATTTTCAACATTTTGCAATTTGATTGCATTTTAACAAACAAAGCAGTTGATACTTTGCTTGCCGACCAATCACTCTCGCCACGACATCTTGGATTATTCCCAGAATGCAAAGGGAAACAAACTTGTTTTCAGACTGTTTTGCCGTGTTGACAAAAGTACGAGGTAAAGGAAAACAACACTAGCGGCGGCTGGCCAGCAGAACCGTAGCATGTTTGGTTTAAGTTAGCAGTAACCACTTGGCGATAGTAAAATCCTGGGGGGAACACTGAATGTCACTTTCTGTCGTTGCGGCTACGGTCACAGCATAACCAGCACAAGAAAAGGACGAAATTTACGACTGCCGAGCTAAGAGGATATAAAAAGTGACAAGAAGAGCCTTATTGAGATTGAGATGGTACCGCTGGGTAAACGATTAGTTAAAAAATAACTTAACTTGCCTATCATTCTTGTTTCTGAGAGCGTAATGAAAGAAACAAAAACAAAACTCACACGGCCTTCCCTTGTGACCATGATGTTGTCACTGTGTCTGTCACCAACTCCGAGTACGTAGGTTGCCACACAATACCCTGCACATGACAGGGTAAATCGCTCTATTGCTTTGTTCAAACTGAAACGAAGATTTGTAACGCTTTTTATAATCTTTTTAGTAAACACCGATTTTTAGGTATGAGGCTAACTGAATGAGGGAGAGTTGGGTATGAGGCCAACTGAATGAGGGTGAGTTGGGTATGAGGCTAACTAAATGAGGGAGAGTTGGATATGAGACTAACTGAATGAGGGAGAGTTGGGTATGAGGCTAACTGAATGGGGGTGAGTTGGGTATGAGACTGAATGGGGGTGAGTTGGGTATGTGGCTAACTGAATGAGGGTGAGTTGGGTATAAGACTAACTGAATGGGGGTGAATTGGGTATGAGGCTAACTGAATGAGGGTGAGTTGGGTATGTGACTGAATGGGGGTGAGTTGGGTATGTGGCTAACTGAATGAGGGTGAGTTGGGTATGAGACTAACTGAATGGGGGTGAATTGGGTATGAGGCTAGTTGAATGAGGGTGAGTTGGGTATGAGACTAACTGAATGGGGGTGAGTTGGGTATGAGACTAATTGAACGGAGGTGAGTTGTGTATGAGTCTAACTGAACGATGATCAAGAAACCATTACCTATACAGCCTCTACTTCACGTCCTAACTGAAACGGTTGAGAACTTACTGTGCAAATAGAAAAAATTAAATTGAAAAGCTACTTTGCGATCACTTTACTAAAATGGAATTCCGTTTAAGTCGACTCTTAAACACCACTGCACAAATTGGTTGCGATTTTGTGGGGTGTGTTTATGATGTGTTTCTTCATGAGAAAAAAAAAACTTAACATACCTTTCCTCGTCTGGGTTGTATTCTTTGATGTAGTCGAGAAGTGAACTTCGGACAAAAGCTCCCTTCGTAACCCCGCCACCTTTACGTTTCTGAATATTGGCCAAGGTGGTGGAGTCCAAAACGACTTCTATAAGTCCAACCATGTCTCCGGTGGACAGGCATCCGTAGGGAGTCATGCTGAAAAAACGATGTGATAATACCTTTTTGTCACAGATAAAGAAAATATAAAAAATATTGACACGGAGCGTGGGGGTTAGGGAATCCAAGCGGTCATTATTATCGAATAATCCAACTCCTAGGGAGTCTAAAAAGTAACATACGGGTTTCAAGCCAATACACCTTAAGGTTAAACTATTTTAGCGACTACTACATTTAGCGATCTTGTTTGAGAAAGAATTAGCGAAAACTGATTTTAGTAATTTTAAGAATTTTTATGGAACATTTGTCAGAAGGAATTACATATTCATGCCCACAACAAAGTGTCGACCTTCGCAACAACACCAAAAGTAGCAGAAACAATTGCGTATAAATGTTAGAAAGGAATCCTTGCTACGAAGGGTGGTCTAACCGCAGATCCTCATTATTTCAGAGGGGGAAGGAAATTCCAGTTGAAGTTCACTTGTTGAAACTAAACAATCGAAGAAAAACGAACAATATATAATGTGCTAGTACGAGCAAGGTACTAGGAGCTAGTACAGGCAAGTAATAGGAGCTAGTTCAGGCGAGGTACTAGGAGCTAGTTTAGGCGAGGTAATAGGAGCTAGTACAGGCGAGGTAATAGGAGCTAGTTCAGGCGAGGTACTAGGAGCTAGTTTAGGCGAGGTAATAGGAGCTAGTACAGGCGAGGTACTAGGAGCTAGTACATGCGAAATACTAGGAGCCAGGAGACGGCAAGTTCAAGGATGCAATGGAAATCAATCATGTTCGAGGATGAGGTTACAGTGTTGTGTAATAAAATAAAATTATCTTCAAAATACTTCTTATGACATTTAAAGCTCTGAAGGGCTTAGCCCCTGGTGATCTGTCTGAATTTCTCACTCCCTACAGGCTGCTGTTCCCAGATGTAGAACAAAAACCTACGGAGAGAGCCTTTGCGGTCGCAGCACCCAGTTTATGGAACGGTCTGTCTGCCACAATTAGAAACACTGAATCATTGTCAGTTTTTAAATGCAAAGTGAAGACATTCTTATTTTAACAATCAGGTTCTTTCTTTTTAGGACTTATTGTAGTGATTATTTTAATTTTAGTATATAATGTTTTTGTAATTTTATTATTCCCGTAAATATTTATGTAAGAGCGCTGAGACCGTGTTTAAGCGCTCCTAGAATGTATATATTATTATTATATATTATTATTAAAGATAGATTCCCCCCAAACCAGTATTGATCCATTGCTTCCTGTTTTTTTTTTCTGGTTAGCTATCCCTAGAGCTAAATTTGAATGTATTATCGCTTTTTTAGCCGTTTAATGAGGTACAAACGCTTCATTTATCTGCTGTAATAAGTCAAAGCATAGGAAACCAACAAGCTCTGGACAGCGCAATATCAGCATACTCACAGGCACTCCAGACACTGAGTAGTCTATCAGATGTTCACCACGCCGCCCTCGTAATGAAATATTGCTCAGACATTGTAGAAAGATCAAAACCTGGCCCTTCAGCAATGATATTGTATTTGATTGGCAAAAGCTCATACTGTCTTCTTATTGGAAAGGTAACTTTTTGCATTGTTGTAAAGGAGTATGATTGTTGATGAAAATCAAAATTTGGACAAACGATATTCATATTCCACATAGGTTTGTGTATAAATGGTTTAGTTTTGTGAAGTGGACATTATTTTTTTAGTAAAAAGGTGAGGGAATGGTGAGTATATTTGAAAAGTGTTAAAATTTTGGATGGAAAGGTTTTCAAAGTTGACCTGAATTTATGTTTTTTGGACGGTAAATTTGAAAAACATATCAGTAAATGTCAAATCCACCATATTTATTTTTCCTTCAGTACCCTCCCGCTTGACATAGACCTTATTTATAAAAGCCGACCGTTTTAGAATTATTTTGTCTTCATTCAAATTAGCCTCGCTAGCCTGGTGTTCGAGTAGAAAAATCAAAAGAATATATTTCCCCGAATGAGCACTCATGCCCAATACTGTCAGTCTGAGTCGGATGGACAATACGCTTAGACGGTCCGACTCAGATCGCGACAATTGACTGAAAGCCTGATGAATGTTCCTGATCGCTTTACACAACTCGTTTTACCCGAAGTCATTTCCAAAGAAAAATTAAGTTGAGGAGGGGTTTGCAAACATCGCTGATCCGACTCAATCTGATCGGAAGTGGTAACGAGTCGTGTCGGTTGAGTCGATCCGACTCACTGTTTGTCACTAAGACTCAATAAATGTTCTTAATCGAACAAAATGTTTCTTATCCAAGCACGCTAAATGAGGCTACCGAGGCTAATCTGAATGAAGACAAAAGAATACTAAAAGTTGCACCATTAATGAATAAAGTTTGTAGATAAATGCATTAGTTAGAACAAGGTAGATGTTTAAATAAAGAATCAGAGTTTGAACGACGATTATTATGCTTTTTCATACAGTATTGTGAAGGAGAGGAGAGCCTCAAGAAGGCCATGGCGTATGATTTATTGAAGACCAAGACAAAGATGTCGTACATACTACAAGCTAGGATAAAATGTCTGTGCGCTGAGTACCTTTTTCTTCCACCAGTCATACACCAATCAACTTTGGAGGGTGAGATGCCAATAGTCAAAATCAGTACTTTAATGACAGCTTTTTCAGTGTCCTGTAAGAATCGCCCCATCCTTATCCCCCTTCCCCCTCCAGCTATTTATAAAGCGTGGGAATTCGATTCTGGATCACTGAGAACAAATGTATTCAGTTAAAGCAGGATTTTAACTCAGACCAGCATCCTAACCTGTGATCCACGCTGCCTGTTTGAAATATTCCTATAATCTACTTTAACAGTTGGGATAATCTGCTAGATTACTTATTGCTCATCAAGGATCATTTCTTGATCCTATGGTTATTCCAGGCAGCTAGTACTCTAACTTTTTACTTAATATTTTGCATTGAATTTTGTAATTCTTTTTTTGAGCAAGGAAGTGAGTACAAATGAAGATTGATTGATTGATTGATTGATTGAAACAAACCTTGTGGTAGATGTTCCTGTTGAGACGATGTTCTAAAAGTTAGGTGTCAATTCAGTGTGTCTATCATTTTATACTATTTTTTAGAAACAGTCCGAAGTACGCTGGTCAGCATGCAAACACCATGGCTAGATGTATATCTATTACACCAAATTGGCGATCAGAGAATGAGATTTTACAGGAAACCATTGACTTCTTTATTTTAGAAAATAAATTGCCTCAGAAGGACCACCAAATTCAAAAAATTAATCGCCAATAAAAAAAATTCAATTGTCTTAGAGGAATGAAAGACCGCTAATTACGGACACTACATTCACAATCATTTTGTCACTTACAAGATTGTCATTTTGTCAGTTAGGTAGCTTTTTTTCTAGTTTAAGTAAATGACGAAATAGAAAAATCTCCTTTGTTTTTGAAAGGTTTTGTAAATGTTTTCAGCATGCCTAAAATAATGATAATCACATATATATTGTTAGTATAATCTGGTAAAACAGTTTATATATACAGTTAAGAAACATTTATTGCTATTTTAAAGCCAAACTATAAAAGGAAATAAAACAGCAACGCGTGTGTTTCTAGACAATAATATAAAATGACATGACGTAGGAGAACACGATAAAAGTGTTAGGGAAAACGAGGCAAAGCCGAGTTCGAGTGTTCTACACGTCGTAGCGTTTTATAGTCTAGGAACACAAGCGATACTGCTATATTCCTTTTACAAAGTAACATTCACTTCCATCCTTCTGAAAAATTTTTCTTGCGTGCGTGACGTCATTCCGTGATTTATGTTCAGTTATAGAAAATAGATTTGTAGCCAATCAGAACGCGAGTTTTTGAAAGAATATTTTCTGATCTCCATTATTATTGTAGATGATATCCTCGGACCACAAATTGCCTCTGAATGTGTTCTGAATGGCCAAACTCTCTGGACACAAATTGCAGAGTTGATGGAGATAAATCAGCCAGATTCAGGTATTTTGAGGGATTTGATACAGTTCAAAACTAAATCTCGCGAGGTTTTAACACAAGAAATCTCCCTGTCGTAAGAACTAATATTTATCTTTAAACTTATCAGTTAAAAAGCGTGACTATTTTTTTCATTATAGAGACTAACGCAACAGAACTGTTTTTTTAAGCTATTAGTTTAATTAGAATTAGATTATATCATAACGTTTTAAAGTGCAAATAACCCTTTTTCTTGTTTTTGCATCAAACGTTTTATCATACAATTTTAAGCATTTCTGCATAAACGTTTTTGTTCTTGGTCAATTCTTTTTTTCTGTAATACTTTGAAATTTTAGAAGTTTCCTCCAACTTGGTTCATGGCTGCTTACTGAAGGAGACTGGGAATAGCCGTAAATTACATGATTCTTATCCTAAAACAAAAATTAAGACAATTAAGGATGAATATTTAATTTTGTTGAATGTTGTCAACTTCTAAATTGAAAAGCTATCAGGCAATGCTTTCTGTTACAAGTTAAGCCGTTCTAGTTTGGCATTGACATCATTCGCGGCTATTTCCAGTCACCTTTGTGACGCCGCCACGAACCAAGATGGAGAAAACACTCTCGATTTTCAAAGTACTATGAAAAAACATTGGACCAAAATCAAACATCTTTTCTCAGAAATGCTTGAAGTTGTATGGTACAAAGTTTAAACATAAACAAGAAAAAAGGTTTAGTTGCACTTTATAATGAATTGAAGTACTTTCAAAAATACGAAAAACGTTTTTTTTTTTAAACTCGACATGTTTCGGCATATCTTTTGCTATTTTCAAGAGTGATTTACAAAGTTCGTTACAAGCTCTAAATCACTCTTGAAAATGGCATAATATATGCCGAAACATGTCGAGTTTCAAAATATATACGTTTTTCGTATATTTGAAAGTACTTTTATCATTTGTACTTCTACGCTGTTATGATAATGAATTTAATTATTGAAGAATTGTTCCTGTTTGCTTCCGAGGCTCGGATTGAGAAAAATCCTGAAAACTGTTTTTTTTTGCATCTTACAGCGGTGATATCCTCCAGCTCTGAAAAAAGCATGGAGCATTTATGTGTGCTCCAGAGCCTCATAACGGCCTCGCAACAAGCTGGTCAGATACTCTTTCACCAGGGAGCTGTACGAGAAGCTAGAAAATTTCTGAACACTGGGTTGAATATTTCGAGGAGACTAGTCTCGCCATGCAGGTACAAATCGATGTTGCTCTATTTTTCTGCCTTATGAGTGACGGGAAACGCCTTTGTGACTTCTTAGCAAGTTGATCAACCAAAACATATCAACAGTAGTTATTGTGGGAGGGAAGCTAATCACCTTGCATAGATGAAGATTTCCTTCTATCAGTCCAATCTCACTGTGTCACTGTACGATAGTTTTCTATTAACTGTAGCATACCTATTGCCAATAAGACTTCATCTCCCACCAAATGCGTTTGTTTCCCAACTTTAAACTAAATTTGAAAACTTCAGCTTTAGTCTTTCATGGAAATTTTTCAGAGATAACTCAAACCGCCACACACTCTTACGGCTACATGCAATTACTGATGCATGCAATTATTGATGCATGCAATGAAAATTGAATTTCATCTCATCTTGATTGCACCCTTTGCGGTGACCTACGATAGAGGAAGCCTGTTGGATATCTTTTGCATGCAAAAGTATTTAATTACTATTCATATCTTAATTCGAGTGAAATTATCAAAAGTTTCTATGGTTGGCATGTTTGAAAACGATGACAGGAGTAAATCTACAAAGACAAATTGTTAAATTTTCCTCTTAGCAAACTTGTCAATTTTTTAACAACACAGCCACAATTAAGTAAAATGGATAGCCCGATGATGAGAGAAGTACCTCCCGAAACGTCGCCTACTAAATTTTCCTGTTCACGACATGATAAAATCATCAATTAGTAAAATGGAATTGGAATAACCCAGCTGATCGTATTAATTGAATATAATTCAGCTTTTTTACTCTCCATTGCTGCAAATTGCTAGTTTTTACGTATGGATACCGTTCCCATCGATAGCATAGATGAACTGAATATTGCATGTTTTCGCAAAGGTGTGCTGGAGACTACATTTATCCCCAGAGGGTTTCCAGTAGAGAGTTTGACTTCACTTATCCACATTTTATGTATTTATTTCAACATCATTATATTCATAGTATTTTCTCAAATACATTTTTTCACATTGACTAACGATAGTTCTTTGTTTAAGGGTTGTCAGCTTTCTCGAACAGTTTTCCCTTTTGGAAATGCACCGAGGTTCCATTGACAAGGCTGCAGAATACTTAAAGCAGACGAAAGACATTATTCAGCCTGTTGTTACTTTAGAATCCCCTGAAGTTGGTAGTCTTCCCGGGACGTCGTTCATGCATCATTCTAAATGCTGCAGCTGCAGTAGCTGTTGTGATCCTGCCATGCATAATATACAGTGTACGCTTTTTATTGCTCTAGCCAAGTACCTTGAACTGACCTCGCGGAACAGAGAGTCTGAAAAAGCTCTTAACATTGCAGTTAATCTTTGTCAGAATGCTACCCAGCGAACAGTTTTGTCTCTTGAAGAACTTTCTTGTATTCTGAAACCTGGTTTCGTTAATATGAAAATAACTGCATCAACGAAAGTCTCTGATCCAAATACTAATGCCAAACGTAGAGGGAAAGGAAGAAGCAAGGTTGCGAAAGAAACCAAGAGAATAGCGAAAGCTTCAGAACAGGTTTCTGTTGGAGAGACTGCCGAGATCATGTTCAGCTATTTTCATGCCACTTCAAATGTTTCGAGAGGTGACTTGCTCCTTCAAATGGGCGATGCTAAAGGAGCAAGTAAGGCACTCACAGCTGCCAAAGACATTCTCAGGAAAGCGGAAAATGTGCATAATGGTCTGACGAGGATGTTAGTTCCGATAGCTGCAAAGCTGTATTTGATGCTTGGCAATGTTTCTCTTGCGATCAATCCAATCTGTAGACAAGCTATTGAAAAGAGGTGGAATTTGTCATGTTCAAAGCTCGCAAATGATGCACAGCATGTTGTTGAAGAATGTCAGAAAGAAGTCAACAAGGACCAACAGACTAAACTTTTGAAGAGCAAAAGAACAAAACGGACAGTTTCAGCTGTAAACGTAAAGGATTCGGCCCCTAATGCTGTATTTAATAAAAAGGAGGATAAAGCTGAAAATGACCTGGTAGTCAAAGTAAAAGGAAACAGAGTTGTGTCTCAGCGATCTAAAAAAGCGTCCAAAACTCAGAAGAAAAAGGCTGAAATTGCTTGTCAAGAGGAGTCTGGTGATCCAAAGTTGCTGCGAAGCCAAAGCAAGAACGCAGAAAATCTGCCCTCAGACAGTGAAGATAAAAATGCTAAAACTAAACGTCAAGGCAAGACAAAACGAAAAGCACTTAAAACTGAAGTAGTTGATATGAACTCAACCGAGGATAGTGCTGCATCTACTCAGGATTCAGAAGAAAAAGAGGAGCAGAACTCTGATGGTATGTGGTATGGTATTTCCAAAGCTGTTATGCTATGGTTTGTGTATTTAAAGGGAACCTCGGCTGTCCAGTAATATTAATTTCAAATAAGAGTTTTCCTCAACTTTTGTCTACATCACAAATTTCAAATTTGCAGCTCAAATTTGATAATTCTCAATATATAATTCACACCAAGCGATTTGTTTTGATCATTGCATTTCCTGCGTGCCGCCATCTTGAAATGTGACTTGCGTGCGTTGTATTTCCAGTCTCTAATCTCGACAAAAATAATAGTTATGAACGAGTGGGGGTCTGGCACTGCAACGCAACTATGCCACATTTCAAAATGGCGGCCCCTAGGAATTTCAATGATCAAAACAAATCACTTACCATGAATTATATAGAGAGAATTACCAAATTTTAGCTGCGGATGTAGACACAAGTTGAGGAAAACACTTATTTGAGATTGATATTATTGGACAGCCGAGGTTCCCTTTAAGAGTGCTCGATGTTCGATCAAATCTAACACCTTGCATACGCAGAAAATCAGTTTGGTTGTTTCTTTTGATTCAATTTGCTTGTCGTGATTTTAGCTCGTCTTAAAAGTGAATACATTTTTGTTGATCCAAATAGCCTTATGAACTTCGCTGATTATGAAATTGAAAAGTTTTTGCACACCTGTTTGGCAGCTTTAACCGTTTCAGTGCCAGTTGTATTTTTAAATTCTCCCAACCTGAGCCCATACTTTTCATTGAACAAATTTGAGAGAATTTGA
>JANCMA020682421.1:0-17936 GCA_024336925.2 Zoanthus solanderi | reverse complement strand
CAACATGACGGAATCTAAATAGCTTGAAATGAGTTCAGTGGGACAACTACAAGCAGAAACGATAGGACGGCCAGGTTAAACTAGTTTACCGCTTGTTAGTTTTCTATTTTTGTACGATATCTTAACTGAAGCAGTTTTTCTTTAATATTATTAATTCCCTACAAGTTTACTTTCATAATACTTTTTCTGCCTCCTTAAATGCAATTGAATCAATTAAATAACTTAGATTTTTAATTCTGAAGCAAAATTCTGTTAGTTGATTTTATACGGTTTAATGGAAATCCCTATCGGCACGACGCGTAATCTTTTACGAAATAACTAAAAAACTTCATTCTTCACATCAAGAAGTCTTGCAACGATAGACATAGGCATCCCAAGCTGGTAGTTAGTCTACAATACAATTTAGTCAAAAACTTTGGATACAAAGTTAACATTCCTTTAGTTCAATTTGTGTTTCCTGAGTGTATTTTGGCGGTGATTGGAGGGGTTTTGGAGGGTTTTTTTACGATCACTGTTCCATCCTCTAAAACGAAGTGAAGGTTGGCTACTTTGATTTGAAACCTTCCCCACGCTAGGCATCATAATTCCCGTTATACAGACCAAATCATCTGGAAAATCGGCTGACATAGCCTTGAATGAATGCAATAAAAACACATTGCCATCGCAAACCAATGGTTTGCAAAAGCCCGCTGAAAAGGACAATTTTCCCCTCATTTCTTGCCTCGATAAAATTTAACAAAATACAGCATCTTGTTTCTGATAGTGATAGTCTCCTGTCTTAGTTTCATCAAATTTCGTTCATCATCAGGCATCACCCACCAAAAGTCATAAAAATTCGCTGAGGACTCGAACACGCGTGGCGTTGCATGTGCGGTGACGTAACTAGAAGTAACCATGACACACACATCCCAACAGATTTCGTAACAGTTTTCAGTTATCCATAATGCCCTTTAGATCTATTTTTTTTAGTTTTAGATTTTTCAGGTTTATATAATATAGTTTCAATTTATGTATTTGTATTTTTATTCAACTTACAACTATATTAGCTTAATTCGATCCGCGGGTTGTATGCAATGAACTATCTATCAATCGAAATTCTGTAACCCAACTTTAAAAGACATGTTACTACTTTGTCGACGTTACTGCGTCGCGTTACCTTGCCTCACGAGGAATACTATATAAATTTGTAGTGTGGGAATGTGACCCTGGAATACACGCTTTCTTTACAAGAACTAGTAGATTTTGCCGAGGCTCATTGTTCTTAATTTTGTTCTCATTTCTGTGAGCGGTTTGAAATGAGAAATTAAAACAAAAAGTCAAGACACTGAAAAACACTGCTGATCGTCTGTATTTTGAGGAGATACCTGTACATATATCCAAGATTACTGACCACTGTGCATTTCGGCCTCACTCGCAGTCCTCGCCCGCAGGTTGCTCAGGTCAATTTTTTTTTGTTGCTTAACCATTTTACAAGGTTCAGTAAAGTTTCTACTAGAAACATTTTCACTTATTTTCAGCCTCAGCCTGGTCTTGTTCTTAAATTGTTCTTAATTTTCGGCCAATCTGAGCCTCGTTTTTCTTATAAAGTTGTTCTTATAAAAAAAGCGTGTACTTGTGTAGTGGGTTTGGGTTTTCTTTTGCGTAATACACTTAATGATTCACTGGCTCAGAACAATAGACTATTGTTTTCGGTTCTATTCTATTTGTTCTTTTGTCTATTTGCTTATGTAAATTTTCTTCATTTTCTTGATAATGATGACAGGATGTCATCGAAACGTCGAAATCTGTCCGCGTTAGTTTTTCTGATTAATTCAATAACAAAAGTCAATCTTATATGAATTGCAAGTTTTGAACATGAAGGCGATAATTGCAATGCTCAGTGCCTTATTTCAGATCCCTTAGCGTTTATCTCAGTGTCTCATGTTATATTGTAACGCACTTGTTTCAGCTGGCTGCACTTTACTTTTTTTTAGAAACTTGTAGTATAACTCTTAAATGAAAACCAGGCCTAATTAAACTCGAAGGTGGAATAAAGATGAAAAATCAAAGGCACTCAATGGTGAACTCGTGGATTGTACCGTGGCTACTCCGTGCCTCTAGTAGTCGTAATAATTATAGGTAATCTCATGGGGCTGAGTAGAATTAAGGATTAATTTCACAAGTGTTGTCAATTTTTTCCAAAATTGCCCGAGTCGCTGAGCGACGAGGGTAATTTGGAAAAATTGAAAATACAATTGAAATTAATCCTTAATTTTACGAGGAACCATGCGATTACATGTTCATTACATCGAGGGCAAAATTCTTTGCGCGCTTTCTTCTAAACCAATCGGATCAAGACAAGTAGCATTGTAAGCAAATCAAGTTTTAATATGTAAATTCATTCAACGGCTTTCAGGCAAGAAAATTTAGCCTTGAAAAGAGAGAGCAAAACATTAAATCTATAATTCTGTTTTCATCAACCTCGGCAAACCGTGAAACGATTGTTGCCAAAACAACATATTTCACAAACCCGCGACCAATCAGCGCCAAGTAATTTTGCCCTCAATTAAAGAAAAAAGCCCTTCCTCGTGAGCCAATCAGCACCAAGTAATTTTGCCCTCTATGTTATAAAATGGAATTATTTACCACTTATTTGTAGTCACTAGTTGCTGCTGACCGATTAGTTTGTGGCTCGACAGTTGACAATGATGCTCGAGTGAGTGAGTAACATTTCCGGTTCAAAAGTTCCATCGCAAAAACTCATGGGTTGAAAATCCATGAGTTAAAAAGGTTTGGTACCTTCATGGAAATATAATAATAGTTTTTATTAACTATAACTCTCTGGTTTTTTTTTGTATTTCATTGACAGTACTTGGACGAGTTTGGAGATGATGAAGATGATCTGAATGGTTTGACGGAGGAGGAGGAGAAAGAGTATGATGATGAATTTGAGGATGATCAGGAACAGTCAGAAGAAAGGAGAGAACATGGTGAGTGAACTATCACTGTAAGGCCTCGCGGGTCAGAGGGACTAAGCCCGTACTAAAACCCTTAAAAAAAGCGCTTCTATTTTACTTTGTATTTTCTATGGGAATCTGAGCCTGTTTGTTAGCTGTGCCGTGCTGATGAGGCCCAATAAGGCCGAAACAGCTGTCCACGGCTGCTAACATTCAGGCCCACTCTTTTTTTAAGGGTTTTAGTATGGGCTTAGTCCCTCTGACCTGCGAGGCCATAGAGCCCTATTTAGTGGCTGTGTCATTACCACAACACAGTTATATCTTAAACATGTACGAGGAATTGTTCATTTTTAGTTGCAGAATCCATTTCCTTCATTTTGTGTTTACTGTGCGATTGTTAAATCTCAGAGCATTTTATCCGACCGTTATCCTCTCCTCTTCCTTCCCCCATCCCATCCTTAGTACTAACAGCAGCTTACATAGACACGGCGCCTTGACCAAATCTTTTCTTCATAGGTACACGGTGAGGATCTGGATCCAGAAATTGGCTACATCCAGGTACTGTTGCGGCTTCAACCGCATTTATATATTTCTCAATGTGGCAGACATCTTTCAGCATTGTTCAGGAGATGGATTGCATTGCATTGTTTATTTTTGCGATGCTTACACAGTTCTTTTTTTTTTACTTTTTTGCTTTCAGTACCCTACGGTTCCTTAATTTTGTTTTGGTTTTGGTGGAACATTTTTAGAATTTACTCTTGCTTTCAGTACCCTACGGTTCTTTAGTTTTGTTTTGGTTTTGGTGGAACATTTTTAGAATTTACTCTTGAAGCCTGACAGTATTTTTTCATGCTACTCTTTCGCAATTGCTTAAACTGTTTGTGAGAAATAGAAAGAAAATTAGACTGAATACATTTGGTAAAGTGCAAAGAGTGAAAGCAGGTGAAGATGAATTTCTTTGTGATGCGGATCATAAAGGGTAGCCACAGAACAGACAGTAACAGTTATAGTTTTTACTCGCAGACGTATTGGAGCTTTCGGAGAAGAATCTTCGGAGTCATTTTGAAAAATCAGCCGAATCAGGCTACATGCGAGGCCCATGGCTCAAGCCTGGGTTGCGGAAGTGCGAGGCTCCCCTCGGGCACCTTTGAAAACTCAGGGCTTGTAAGATACCGTTGTAAAGTACGAAATGTAACTGAAACAACCACGAGCAAGCAAGCTCGAAAAAACACACCAAGAACAAGTCTCCCCAATCCTCCCTCTCCCGGAAGAGGGAGCTGGGCCCAGTCCTCTCACTGTTACACCGTTATTAGATTTATATTGATGTTTATGGTTCATAGCGACAGTGAGGGGGAACCGTAAGTGTCTACATGTGATCGTGACAGTGACGAGGAAGATCATTTAGAATAAAATAAATGTATATTGAAATAAAGGGCAGATTTTGTGAGATATTATCAAAGGAATACTTAATAAATTTTTTATCTTGGCAGAACCTTAGCAGTATACTTACCCTTATTTCATGTATTTGTTCAGATCACCTATGTTGAGCCATTTTTTGACGAAGAAGAGTTAGCACGCCGGCCAACACAGTTCGAACGTAACAATAACATTCGTCGGTTTATTTACGAGACCCCATTTACAATCGGTGGTAAAACCCATGGCGAGTTGACGGAGCAATGCAAGAGAAAAACCATTCTAACGTGTAAGTCGAACTTAATAGTAATTAATTTATACACGATTCAACTAAGGAGCTTTAAAACAAACTCGTTTAAAAGTGAACGTGTCTAATAAACATTTTATAGAAAAAAATAAATAAAAATACAAACCCACCCACCCAACCACCTGCATCCCTCCCCCATCCTCAATGATACATATTTCTAAATGATATCTCTCCCCAGACACCAAATAAATAACACTACCGCACCCCTCGCACGTACCACTAACTCACTGAACCTCACACTACTACGCACTACCTCACTAGTTCAACAAAAGCTAAATAACTCGAACCACACCCTCCCCCACATGAAACACACTCTCCCCATTACGCTCTACTATGATCATATTATATAACCCCAAGCCCCACACCCCGAACACCTTCCAAATTAAACTATTTACAATTTAAAAGCATATGTTTTTCATTGTTGTAGGACTTGGTATTTCTTACTCAGTACTGCGTTAATGTCATTCGTTATCACTCACAATATCTAGTGTTCGCTGGCTGCATTTTTGATCGATTGCAAAGCTAACACTGAGAAATTCCAGTTAATTCTCTCGCAATTTTCTCTTGTATTTTAAAATGACTTATTGTTGGCCATTTAAAATTACGATAAATGATCAAATACTGGGCTACAATGTTATCTTTTTTCTTTAAAGGAAAACTGAAATAAATCAAGGCCTCTTTTCCATCAGTTGGTGTTAAAACTTGTACACTGGCATCATATGCGAGACGTGCTTTTGTTTTTTTAGATTAAAACAGTTTTCTGAACACGTTTTCAAATAGTTTTTCACGAGCGGTCATGAAGAAGTCCTGAAAAAATGTGCTGGAAAACCCTAATTGTTAAATGCTGACAGTAGTCGAAGTCTGATACTGTTAAGAGTAGCTTTTATATTGTACCAAATTATATTCTGGTGGACGCGTTATTTTAGACGGCTTAACTTTTTATGATTATCACCGTAAGTAATAATAGGAGCTGACATTTCGCCTGACTGGATGATGTGTAACAGTTTTGCTCATTGAAGATTCATTTCCATCATGTTAAGCGGTTGAGATTCTTTGACTCCCCCTGGGCGGGACTAATCGATCACAGATGATAGTAATTTTTGCTCTATATAGACGATCGGTGACAGAAACACTGATTAGAAACACCAACACCTTCCCATACCTCAAGACGAGAATCCTTGTAGTCGACGATATAATCAGTAATTTAACCTTTCCGTCCTAGTCTCCCACAGCATCCAACATCTTAACATTCCTCAAGACGATAATCCTTGTAGTGCAATATAAAAAGTAATGTAACCTTTCTGTTCTATTATCCCGTAGCATCCAACACTTTCCCATACCTCAAGACGAGAATCCTTGTAGTGCAGGAGGAACAATACGAACTAACCCCGGTAGAGGTAAGATCATCAGGTTATTTTGCCGCTATTTGAGAGACACTGTACTTCCTGACATTGGGAGGATTATTTGTTGTTGTATCTATTAAGAAAGTAGAGGATGGAAAATTGCAAGTTTTTAGTTTGGTTCAGAAGAAACATGGATTAAGGCGTGGTTGTTTTTCAGTAGCAATTGGTATCCTTGGAGTGAAAACGTAGCTCCAGCAGGTTTCTCTACTTACCACTGTAACGAAGGTTTCCATTGGTAAAGTAGCTGATTTACCAAACTACAAATCCGACATTCACTATAACCGCGATAAGAGCAGCAACGCATGTGCTATTACAAGAAGAGAAAAAGAGTTATAGCTTTTAATTAAAAGAAATGCGAGCAGAAGATACGCGTGTAATGAGAAGCGAAACAATGGAACTGTAAAACAGTAAATCGTTATTGCCAATGGTGATTAAAGCAAAGCTCGAGATCAAGAATTACTGAATTTGGCCTAGTTATTCAAAAGCCGATTAGCACTAACCCAGAGTTTAATTTTTAACCCATAAAAACCTTACAGAGCAGGATTTGAGTTGTAATGTTTGGGATTAACAAGTTTTTTCCTTGGAAGTTCCAAACACTATTTTAAAAGAATCGTTTACCTTTTGTTAGCGAAGAAATTACTGCTTGAATTGTTGCTAATCCAGGCAAGAGTTACTCTGCCTTTGAACAACCCAACCCTGAGTTGAAAGTTTACACTACTCGTCAATAGAGGCAGACGGCATTCTCTTCGAATAAGGATTACAGTCTGAATTGTCAGTCCTCATTCTTTACTTCCATCAAGGTGTAAAACGTAAAATTTTATCACCCTGTTTCTATTGAAACACCGACTTCGCATATCAGGGTAAAACTATTAACCCATGTTCTTGTTTCTAACCAGTTAAAAAGTCGGATCGGACTTAGCAGTATTCTCGGGATTAACAAATTTTTTCCTTAGGAAATCTGAATAGTATTTTATAATAATCATTAATTTTTCCTAAAGAAGAAACTGCTGTTTGAGACTTTTCGCTCAACCCAAGGTTAAAGTTAACCGTCCTTTAAACAACTTTGTCCTGGTTGTGATTTGGGAGAGGGAGAAAACTGGAGTGCATCTCTTCTGGAGTATTTCAGCATCTCATTTCTCTTTACATACTCAAAGTGCAAAACATTGCATTTGATATTGAAAAACAAGGGGTTGATCGTACTTGGTATTCTCTTTAGTATGAAAAGCAAAATTCTCCCAAACTGTTTAAAAGGAATATGTAGATGCAGTTTAGGAGAATTTAGGACCTCGTCAAATGAGTTCTGGGATGAAAGGGTTAGGAGGCAAACCAGTTTGCTGCTTTACAATGCATGGTGAAGTGTCAAAATATTAGTAAACTTTTTTATTATTAGTGTCTTGAGAATAGAATCTTTGACAACGAAAAAAAGACCATGAAATGATCCAGTTAATATGTAACTTCACTCAAATAACCATGCTCCAACAACTTAACTCTTTTTTTAATTTATTATGTCAGGTTGCCATTGATCAGATGCAAAACAAAGTAAAGGAGTTGCAGACGGTGATTACAGCCAACCCTCCGGACATGAAGAAACTGCAGTTGAAGCTACAGGGAAGCATCAGTGCAACGGTATGCATCTTTCTACTGAAATTCTTGTGAATGTAGACAATTATCGGGCATGGTTGACGCAGTTGAAGATCTCTGCCTTCCGACCGCAGGATCCCCAGTTTGATCCCTGTTTTTGCCGAGATTCGAATATTTGTGCGACCTTCTTTTCTACCTAAGCTAACTCAGCTTTCCATCCTTCCAGTAAATGAGTACCAGTGTCTGCTGGGAGCTAACCTGCAATGCATTAGTGTCCCATCCAGGGGGAGTTAGTTACTCTGAACCACTGACCCGTGCTATAAAAGGGATAGCTCCTCCCCTTCTTTCTTACGTAACTGGGCTTCAACGGTTTTTCAAAATGGCGGACGAAGCGAGGAATAAGATGGTCATTGTGCAAAACTTGAATTACGTAAGAAAATTTCGTCCGATTATTTTTTAGAACAATATATCCTATTTTCTCGAGAGAGCTCTCGTTTAGCCCACAAAACCGATTGCTATTTGTTGGAATTTGTTAATTTCTTACACAAAAATTCAAATTTCCCTGCTTCTCCTGCTTGAGCAATAATAACCCGCAGCACACAGTCGTACTTAGACTACCGCTACCATCGTGATCCTAGTGTCCATTTTATAGTGGCTGCAAGTTAGGCTTAACTACTGCCAATGTGCTGTCTATCCTTTATGTTTATCATATAAGTCACATCCCACAAGCATTCAAGCATTAAGCTTTCATTATTGCTTTTTACCTTATGGTAACCTGAGCCTTATGAGGCCCAAAATGGGAAATATGACTGTCCATGGTTACTAGAATTCAAGCAGAATGTTTTCTATGCCCACTACGAGCTTAGCCTTAGTGCCCTTTTAAAGTGGATTTAATTTAGCTAGTAGTACTTATTGTATAGTTTTGAGAGTTTTATTGTAAAATACGCCACTCGTAGATTTCATATGAAATTACATCCGGGATACGAGTGACATATTTTCCATATTTTCAGTGGTGAAGATATCGCTGACGTCATTCCTTTGTTTTACCCTTTATTTTTTTTTTTTTATAGATCTTCAAAACACTCATATCTATGTAATGAAAAAAAAATTGCACGTTGGCTTCAACATATGAAGTTTATCTTCTCGTGGAGCAGCGCTCACTCGTGAATCTTTTTTCCACGAGAAGATAAACTTCATATGTTCGTGCCATCGTGTAATATCCTCTATTTATGTTCTAACTATCGATCCTTCATATTCGACGAAGAAAAGATTCTAATCTACGAGGGGCATGTTATATCATATATTTTTATTGCACAAAGATGTTTAAGGAAAAGCTATATAGCTTTTAAGATTTAGCATGTCGTGCGGAGTTCTCACAGTTTTCCCCTGCTTTACTCATTCACTCATCAGAAACAACTGTGTTTTGTTCTCTCAGGTGAACGCTGGACCTCTTGCTTTTGCACAAGCGTTTTTAGACAAAGAGGTCGTGCATCAGTATACGTGTATACATATCGAGAAACTGCAGCAAGTTTTCAGGTTTGTTCAGAAACTAGGTACTAGACTAGTTGCCGCTCTCCAAATGTAATTGCGTAGGAATATAATTGAATGCAGGTTCTGCTAAGTCTTAAATGGATGAAACATTTCCTTAGACGTAACCGAAATGTTTTGTTCAGAGAAAACCAGAAAGCAAATATAAAAGATTACCTATACAGATTTTGTTCAATGATTTCGACCATATTGAGTTTTGTGAAGATTTCAGATTTTGTCATTTCTATCTTTTTTAACTGATGAAATCTTTGTGATATTTAAAGTCCAGATTTTTTAATACTTACTTATGGGAACAGATCTAGTGAAATATGTGTAAATGTTAAACTAAAGGAAAGCCATTTAAAATGAGCACTAAACCCAAACTGGTAATACCCGCTACTAACGGGGAGTCAGGTTGGTGTAGTGGTCATGAGTCGCGCCCTCCACCTCTACGACCCGGGATCGATTCCCAGGGTTCGTACATGGGCTGAAATTTGTCGATCTCAGTTTGACAGTTGTGCCGTAGAGTGCTCAATATCCATTTAGGGTGGAGCTTTTACAAACAATCGGTAAATGGACAAAGACGCATTTTGAATCCTGTTTTAATCAGACAGTGCTGTTTCTTACGCATTTGTAGTGATCATATAGAGTCTGTTACTTCACACGATTGAGTCTCGAAGCAATGGAAGTAGCCGTCGAAACCTTGCAGAGAAGGCGGCAAACTTCGCTGGCTACCGGCTGATACATACAACCCTGGAGACACGTGCGCTTCCTTCGTGTCACATAATAAGCAAGTAGTGCCTTAACTTTTTTCTTTACTTACCATTGAAAGTCTCATGTCGTAACTTTTGTAGGGAATTTATGACGTGCTGTGGGAAGAGTCTAGAGCTGAATGACCAGCTGATCAAAGAGGACCAGCGGATGTATCAAGAAGACTTAAAAGAGAAATACGCCAATATGAGACTGGAACTTGCTAAATATCTGAACGAAGAGGTAACTTTTCTCAGCAGTAGCCATACCTGTACCAAAATGGTTTTCATTTAAAAACAAATCATCATGCTAAATATTTTCCATGCTATTGTTTTCTTTCTCCTTTTTCCTTTTCATTGGCTGTGATAAGATGCAACGGTGATTAGATCATATGCTACTGCTGACGATAATGATGATGTAGCTGCTGCTGCTGCTGAAGATGATGATGATTATGATGATGATGATGATGATGGTGGTGGTGATGATGATGATAATAATGATGATGGTGGTGGTGATGATGGTGATGGTAGTGGTGAGGTTGTGATGATTATGATGATGATGATGATTATGATGATGATGATTATGATGATAATAATGATGATGGTGGTGGTGATGATGGTGATGGTAGTGGTGAGGTTGTGATGATGATGATGATTATGATGATGTTGATAATGATGATGTTGATAATGATTATGATGATGATGATGGTGGTGATGATGATGATTATGAATAGAACAGTTACAGATTTTTAGTTTGTGCTAACTTTGACTATGGGAAAATTTTCGCTGACTTTGTTGTTTAACTTTGCATGGAAAAAACTAAAATAAATGGTTAATCGTCCTGCATTGTTTCTTTAAGTGTCAGTTATGTCGTAGAAACATTAAAGATAAAGGTCTCGTATTTTCAGATGAAATTCATTTTGCAAACCACATTCGATATTCAACAATCGTTACTGGAAATACGATAGCAAATAATGCCCAGCTAGATGACTGAACGGTCAAGCTTAAAAATGACTTCTTTTTTTTCTATTAGTTCTTTTGTTCTTTAGTGTAGCAGAGAAGTACTGATGATGTCATCGGTAACATGCTCTAGCCTCATTTTTAGATCCAAATATCTTATCAAGTGTTAGTGTTTCTGATCTTTCAAATGTTTATTCTTTTTCAGTTACCGCCTTTGTCGTTGACTGCCTCAAGTAGCATGTCATCACTTGTATTAGGAAAATAATGCCACAGTCTTTAAAAAACCAGCAAGAAGATTTTAGTCTCAAGATTATTAATAGAAACTTGATTCATCAGTGGTTGCCCAGCAACCCTGCGTGATGACCGGCGCCGGCCGTCAGTCATTGGTAATTGGGAAATGTCGTATCGCGGTTCAGCTGCTTTTCCAAACGTGGAAATCTGTCGCAAAACAACTAAGAACAATCTATACACTACTATTCATTCACAATTGTTAAAGAACATATAATGAAATAATTTTATACATACGTTTTGTTTTAGTCTTGTGTCGTTTTATTCATTTAGTTATACACCTATTAATACTGTGAAACATAAGAAATGTTTTCATTTTAAAGAATTTGTTCTACCAAACCGTATTTTTTTTGTTTTCTGTCTTTTTTAGAATCTTGTTTACACGTGCGTGAGTCAGGCAAAATATCCTTACTGATATAGTTAAGTAATTTGGTTTTATCGAACTGCCTTTGAGCAATCTGATGGATTTATTTTTAAATTTTGGTGTAAGAACATAGATTAGAAATTTTCATGAAAGTTGCCTATAAGATTTAGCACGAAATTCTGAAAGTTTTACGTGTATATATAGTTACTTTTAAATACAAATTTACAATTGTAACTGGTCATGGTACAACATTTTTTGTTGCTTTAGATAATTTGGTATTTATAGTATCTTGATCTTTAGAGTCACGAAATTATTTTGCAATGCAAATAAGTTAATTTTTTTAGGTATTTTATTACTAGTTCTAAAAAGGTAATCATTTTAGCTTGCGTTGTCAATAACGAAAAAAGTTAGAATATATTAAATAGTTTTTTTAAAAAAATAACCATTTTTGTACTAGAAGACGGCTTAGTTGTCTAAACGACCTCAGCGGCTCATTATTATTGCGGCTAATCTGAATAGGAGACGTTTTTATGGTAGGTTGCCTTGCGGTATGTTCTCGTAAAGAGTATACTTCTATTGTAATTTGGGTACAGACGTGTCTTAGTTTTCTCTTTAAATGGCTTTATCTCTTTCCCCTGCATGTGGAATACTTCACATGCGAGCGTTCGTTTAACGACTTTAATAGGTTCAAAGTTTCAAGAACAAACGTATAGTCTTCAGCAAAGTTTTCTGCGAAGGCCTCGAGTTCTTCATCGGCGCATTTTTGAGCCCTAATTCTGGTGGTCTTCCTTGTCTTAGCGGCCGCTCTTTACTTTTGAACTCCAACCTCGGTTTCATGCGAGCAAGGCCGTCTTGTAAGAAGAAGTCTTCGAAAACTTCGAGCTTGCGGATGCTATTAAGATGACTAAGCCGTCATACGGCTAAATGGTCTTCACTTTTTCCACACTGTTCTGGACGATTGAGCTGTATGGTGGCCAAGATAGTGCCGTATCTAGTATGAAAATGGCCACGTAGTTTAGGCAACTGAAGGTTTTGACACATAATTGCTGTATAAAGAAAAGTAATCCACGTTTTGAGCGTCATTAGCCTTACTTTTACTTAAAATACGGCGATAATCCAAATATGGCAACCTTGATTTGTCTGAATTATGCATTAAAAGTTGGACATTGTCTTTAAAGTAACTTTAAAGTGGATTCAAAATAAGCCCCTTGCTTCTTTCAGAATTAGGAAACCAGACGTTTAGTGTTAGCCCTGCTGACAACAAAATTATTAGATTGATAAAAACTGATGAAATCCCATTCAGTTTGTGAATATTTCGGAAAATATTATGTTGGGGAACATAGGCTATGTCTGAGAAAATAACAATTTTTTATGTGTAGTAAAAAAAGTTAGTTTAATTTTTTAACAGATTAACATAGAACAATAAAGAATATAAAAAACTTGAAAAAGTTTTGTTTTATGGAAGTGCAAGTTTTGCTTTTGCGCTCTTTTCAGTTTTCCCGCCAATTTGTGAACGCGCTCGGGTAAGTTCCGGCCATATGGTGTCACTGGAGCTTTTAACGCTTGTTTTTCGAGGGTGAAGAGCACATTTTTTTATATTTTTCGGTCAAAGTAACTGTCGAAGAAATGTTTCGTTAGGCTTTAACGTCGAAGGACTAAAAATCGTTATTTTGAAGTCGAAGTTGTTACAAAAGACTGCTTAAAGAATTTTTAAAAAATTGTGCATACTATTAGTATAAATGGGTCGCTGGTTTAGTCTTACGTCCGTGCTCTTCACTACATAAATTACATAGTAAAACAAGGAGTGGACTGGTTAGGAAAGCTGGCGAACTACAAAGAAGATTTCAATGTTTCTTTGTTTCATGTTGTGTGCACGGTCACGGTTAGGATCTTTTGTTCTAGGTGTGATGCTTCATTAGTCTATTGGCCGTTTGATCATTTACATCTCATAGCCTTTCGTTATTTGTGTTCTGTCAGCGTCATATTGCAGTAGGAGAAAGGAGAACAAAAACATAAAGAAAGTCGTCAAGTTTCCTAACCAGTCGATCAACTCTACTAACTTTGACTAAAACGTATGTTTCATGTTTGTACCATCAGTCGGTATTTCATAATTTGACAATTTGCATTTGCTTCAGGTTTTTTACGTTCTTTTCTCTTAGAGTTTAAGCAGCTAGCTCAATTTCTTCTCAGTTAGGGCCCGATCACATGGAGAGTTTTCAACAAGGGCTTAGACCTCAGCTTGGAAGAACTTAATTTTTTTTTTTTTTTTTGATTATATGACGAAACTCGGCCCGGGCCGAGATTCTAATTTTTGGCGTGAATTTCCCTAAATTGCAACAGTTTGTAATTTTCGCTGTTCGGATTACAACGTGGACGCAGCATTGCAGCAGTTTCAGCCCGGGCTAAAATTTCACCTTGCGATTACATGCAAAATTTCAGCCCGTTTTATCGGTCTTGAAATTCTAAACCGGTATAGGCGCAATTAAACCGGTCTGGAAAGTTAGATTCAGGCTGGAATTCAGCCCGGGCTTCATGTAATCGCAAATTCATTTTTATAACCATTTGTCAGAGAGACCGGGCTGGAGTTTCACCCCCCTATACGGGCTGAATCTCAGGCCGGGCTTAAACACTCCATGTAATCGGGCGGCTTACTTTAAAAATATGTTGAAGCAAACTTTGGTGTTAAAATACAGTGGGAAGCAACATCGATTAAGACAAACTAAAGGCAAAGCTTATAGTAATTTAAAGTGCTAGGGCTGGAAATAAGCCCTTCGATTCAAAGTTTTAAATAAGCTTCTAGTATGTTTATTTCGCCTGAAGTTATTGATTTTGATTTAAAATAAAATTTTCTTGAACAATTCAACGGATATAGGGGGAAATTTCTAAATTCTCAAATTAATAGTATATCCAAACTGCGTTTTTAAGTGTTGCGAGATACCAGTTGACTGCCGATTTTCTGAAAATCGTTTTAATTAAAAATGTTTACAGTATTCTTGCAAATGTTATGAAACATCATTTTAAGGACTGACCTTTGCGATAGCAAGAAATTTTCGACGCATGCAATAAAAATTGCATCAAATCGCTGCTTTGACTGCACCGTGTACGGAAAACTGCCGCGCAATTTTCAACGTATCAAACAAATTGCCTCTCCCACAAATGTGCGATGAACACGAGACAACGTGCGACTAAATATTTGAAATTACCAATGACAAAACACCATTTAATCACGTGATGCGGTGTTTGCAAACAAATTTGGAGTTCTACGTAGCCAAAGTTTGCGAAGGTTTTCAAGTCTCTTACTAAACTGTACTTATATTGGGAAAATGAATGAATAGTTTCCAACGTGCAAAGTAATCTAACTGGCTGTCCAAGGAAAAAGCAATTGTCCTAATTCTAAAGAAATGTAAACATTCAAAGTGGGCACAAGCACAACATGGTCGGCAGTGGAGAAAGAAAAGCTGGGCGTGTGTTTTTTGCTGGCATAGGATTACATTTATATTGCGGAATATTTCAACAGGAATATAATATCACAACGCTCAGCGTGCAGATGCACTGCAAATACTAAATGAGTTAAAACGGTAAAATTCAATCATCGCGAACTTGTATAAATCTGCATCCTAGTTAGCTTGTGTAAAACTTTGTTCGTAGAAACCAAAGAAGGGTTCCGAGTTGGTTACTAAAACTGCTCTTATATTGGGAAAATGAATGAATATTTTGCCACCGGATTGAACTCGCTCCCGCGGTGTGAGTCGCCCCAGTATAACATTTTTTGGTGAAATCATGTAAACAAATACAGCGCAAGATAGGGAACCGGAGTGAACTCGGGTCGGTGCGAAAGTTGCCCCGGTATCATGTAAATAGCCCCTAACTTTGTGAAAAAATGGACTTTTCTATCCAAACTATATATTCAGTGATTGTATCAGCAGCGAGGCCAGTAATTTTAAAACAAGAAAGACAAATTTTAACCTTCTCGGTTTATTTTCAAACATGTTTCGGCGTTACCTACGCCATCATCAGTGCAAATGTACAATGATTGTAAGTTGGTTTAAGTAGTTTATATGAGCACGTGCAAATGTATATTGCAACGGAAAAACAAAAACTATAAAGACAAAGAAAGATTGACGTGTGCACTTGGTGATTTAGCCATTTGATTAGCATTGCTTCTTTGCATTCAGTCATTTTTAATATGGAGAGTTCGCAAATAGCGGTCACTGCAACAAAGATTTGCACCCACTAAAATCGTTTCGTTAGTCACGTGTTTAAAAAAAATAGCCACCAGAAAGTCTTGATCGTGATCATTGGCCAAAGTAAACAACCCGCTACCGTTGAAAAACATGTCCGTTCTGCTAGTAAACGCACAGCATACTGAGCTCTTTACTTTAAGTATCCAAAACTATGTCATACTTACAAGTCGTAAAATCAAAAGCAAAATTAAAATGTAAGATAACATAATGACAGTGTTTTCCTTTTTTAAATTCTCGAATATAATACTCTTTTGAAGTTTCATGTGTCAAGTATTGTTTTATCTTAAAGGAATCCAGATGAATCGTCTTTTAGTTTTACGTCATTCTTCAATCTTTAATATTAATAAAGCAAAAGTTTTGCTGGTTCCTGGAGAAACAAGATATCGAAATAAAAGCGCATTTGATCAAAACCAACGATAAAGTGGTTTCAATTCCCGGATAAAGGACTTTTCCTCAAAGAGGGGCGAGAGTCGAGATTTTTTTTTGAGGAATACGGATGGCGAAATAGCGACAAATTGTAGGATTGGAACATTGTTAAACTTTGATCGGCAGGTGTGATGAACACAACAAGCTCTCAAATTATGGCAAAGCTCTTTCTCTTAAACTACAGGATTTTCTCCTTGCTTTTGTTAATATTCATCGCTTTTACGCCTGCAAACGGTAGGTTTATATTTGTTTTTTGGAAGTAAAAAATAACTTTATGAAGACTGAAGGAGCTCTTGATAACATATGAATGACATTTACGACAACAAATGGTTGACCGCCATCAACCGATTAAAGAATTCAACGGTCATTTTGAAAATAATCTGCAGTTACATCAAAGTTAATCATTGCACAAAATACTCGACCATATTCGTTACGCAAGTTGCAATTTAAAAGCTAGTGTAAATAACTGGGAATTGGGGCTTAGGAAATACTATACAGCTTCCTCTAAGCATTAAAATGTGGTCAGTTTTAATCAAATCTTTTCTGACCTTTTTTCATTTCGAAAACTGATTCTTTGCTTCATTCCTTACTGTGATAGGTTTTATAGGTCATATCGTTATTTAGAATTTTATAGATAAAGAATGTGTGTTCATGCTTTTGTTTAAGTGAAAGCACTTCTCAAATGTTCCTTTTCCGTAAAATTTCTCCCTAGGCAGTGGTTTGTTGGAGCTTTTTCGAGGTAAGTGGTAACAATCAAAACAGTAGTTAGTGGAAAAAACCATGCATTATCTTGAGAAACTATTTTCTTTGTCTGTTTATGTGATTTTTAGAGTTTAAACAATTATAACAAAAATACGTCTCCTTATCGTTAACCCTTTAAGAACTTCTTCGTGTTATCCTCCTGTACCTTAAGCTAAAAGGTGTTATTGGACAACTTCGCTTAACAAATGACAAGTTTTACTTTAATATCAAAGCTACAGCCCGATCAAAGTTGGACAACTTTGATTGGGCTGTAGCTTTGAGTTTGATATTAAAGTAAAAAGTTGGATAACTAGTACTATATTAAAATTTAGTTTATCTACTAAATTGAAAGCATGCACTAAAAAAGTCAAAAATAGGGAAAATTTTCTTCTTGTCATTTTTTTCAGTTTAACTATGCAAAGTCTTGCATGGAGTGATTGAGGTGCAGTTTAACATTGTACACAAAATAAATGTAGCACATGGTTTCTTAGAAGAAACCTTTGAGAAATCCTCTATAGCTTTAAGCAAGAAAGATCCAGTTTTAGGACTAAAAACAAAATCAAAAGGGTAGATATCTTGCTCGTGCTGTTAATAATTATTTGGAACCAACTGATGGCCGTCATTTCTTCATGCATGTTCATGCACTCTACAATGGATAATAGTGTCACAGGGGGCAGTGCGAAGCGTGACTCAGTAGTCAGCGTACCGGCAACTGACTGGATCTATCTTGGAGCTCCCTGAGACAATACAGCACTCTTTGTAAATAGCCAACTGGGTTTGTCTCCTATTATGTGGGGTGTTTATATCATCGTAATCATTATCATCTTCATCGTCATCGTCTTCATTGTTGTTGTTAGTCATCATTATTAATTATTGTCGTTGTCATTGCCATTGTTGTTGTAAGCTCAAGTCTTAGTAGCCAAGGACAGCTGTTTCAGCTGCTTTAATAGCAGGGCATAGCTATAATAATAATAATAATAATAATAATAATAATAAT